>APFE031028309.1:484765-498289 GCA_000404065.3 Pinus taeda | reverse complement strand
AGGGTGGGGCATGCAACTGCACCACCTAGCTGAGAGACTAGGGGACATGGTAGCCTTCAATCATAGAGAATCCTTAAGGCACCAATGATCCCAAGGTTTTTACACAAGCATGTTGCAATCATAGTACTTAATTTCCTATAAGCTCCACACTTTTGTCTATATTACCAACCAATCCTCTAGACGATTCATTGAAAATTCAGTGGTGAAAATACTTAGATAGATTTATTGTTGCTTAATTTATTCCTTACTATGGATCAAATTGCTTATTGCTTCATCACTTCTGGCTGTGAGATCTTTATGTCCAAATGAATGGCCTTAACTATCATCAACTTCAATTGGGGTCTCTTGTCGGCCCATACCTTCAAGCCCTGGCCTAGTGTAGACTTGCTAACTTTGGTAAGGATTTATGGATTTAGAAAGGAAATTCTCTCCCTTTTCGACTAGAACTATAGTGGTGATGATAATTTCCATTTGTGAAATCATAAGACTAGGTTTTCCCTATTGTTTCTTTCCCTTTTCATGTTTGGCATGTATGTTGCAATTTATATGTTTGGGTTCATGTTAGGCCCCTATACTAGTAGTGTAACCCCATATTTAGTACAACCCCCTTATTATATTGATGTGCCCATGTAGTCCCCATATTGTTACTATTGTGCCCCATAGAAACCCACTATTTTTATTATTGTGCCCTTACATTATTATTGTTTTGTCGACTCTCATTATATTATGACCCCTTAGACACCTATATATAGAAAGGAGGTCTTGTCATTTGTATCATCCAAGAATAGTTCATTTGTGTAATGTAAAGGAGGTTTCCACCTCGAAGAGGTTGAATTCTAAGGCGTTCATCTATCTTTTCTATCTTTTTGTGAGCTGGTTTCATAACATTTGGTATCAAAGCTATGGATTCTAGGGTTTCCCTGCTCCAAACAGGTCATTGTGGGATTTTCACTATAACTATTTCGTTACAAATATTTAGAAGCTAAGAAAAAGAACATTTCAGACAAAATCAGTCTAAACCTTGGCTCCGAATTTCATATCCTGTCTCGCTATATTTTCAGAGATATAGTCTAAGGAAGTTAGGGTTTTTGCAGACCCCCGAATTACATTCCAAATAGGTGACCTGGGGAAAATTGTTATAATTTTCTCTCTGAGAATCGGATTGAAATTTCGTAAGAAGTTACAGAAGGAGGATGGACTGTAGTTCCTTGTACACATTTTTTAGATCCAAAGGTCGAAACAGTGACACGTGTCATGTCGTACAATTTCGCTCCACTGAACTAGTCTATAATCAGGTCACTGCGGGATATTTGGCATAACTCTTCCTTGGAGAATCCAATTTGGATCAGACTGGTGGAATTGAAAAGAGGACACAAAGTGCTACGAGAGGTCATGATTTCAGAACTAGAAGATCTAAAATTATAATGTTACAAATGTTTCAAGATCAAGCTCCCAAAATCAAGAAAAAGTGAGATGATGAAGTTTGTTGGCAAGGATCTGGTAAATTGGATACTACAGATGGAGAAATATTTTGATCTACATGGTGTACCACTATTACAAAAGGTATGTATTGCATCTAATTATTTAGAACCGGATCAATTTTTATGGTATAAAGGGATTTGTTCTTGTAAACCACTTGTCACGTTGTCAATTTCTATGGAGGAGATGATAGCACGTTATGAGGATACAAAGGGAAACTCCTTCTTTCGCAAGTTAATAAATCTTAAACATAAGGATTCAATGGAAGAGCACATTGAAGACTTTCAAAAATTCAATAGAAGGGTAAATTATATTCCAGAGAAGGAAAAGATTGATGTCTTCATAGGGAATTTAAAGGATAATGTTTGACATGAGGTTCATTTTTGGGAACCTGATTCATTGGAGAAGGCATTCGAGTTGGCAAGAAAAATTGAAAGCGAAATTATGAGAACAAGGAATCCCACCACTCAGGACTATACCTACGGAAGTGTTTCTTCTACTAGCCTTCCATAGCCTACGAGGCTTACATGACAAAAATTGGAAGAAAAAAGAGAAAAATGGCTTTGTTACAATTGTGATAGAAAATGCACTAAAGGTCATAAGTGTGTTGAGAAGAAATTATTTTACATAGAGTATGAAGAGGAGGAAGAAAAGGATCAAGAAACATCAAAAGAAGAGGATATATGCCAGGACCTAACATGAACCAGGATCTCGTTCTTCATATTTAGAACAAGATCAATTTTTATGGTATAAAGGGCTTTCTTCTCGTAAACAACTTGTTATGTCATCAATTTTCACAGAGGAAATTATAGCACATTATGAGAATACAAAGAGAAACACCTTCTTTAGAGCAACACCAGAATAATTGGAAGAAAAAAGAGAAAAAAGGGCTTTCTTACAAAGTGGAAAGAAAAATTATGGCAATAAGGAATTCTACCCCACAAAACTATAAAGATGGAAGTATTGTTTCTCCTAGCCTTCCACAACCTACAAGGGTTACACCACAACAATTGGAAGAAAAACGAGAAAAAGGGCTTTGTCACAGTTGTGATAGCAAATGCACTAAAGGTCATATGTGTGCCGAGAAGAAATTATTTTACATAGAGTATGAAGAGGAGGAAGAAAAGGATCAAGAAACATCAAAATAAGAGGATATACACCAGGACCCAACCCCAGAGAAAGAAGAAATGAATCTAACAATATCTTCTAAAGCATTGGCAAAAATTACCACTCCTCAAACTATCCAGATAGGACATATCAAGAAAAAAATATTCAAGAAGTGAAAGATCACATCAAGAAACAAGAATTGAATACAACAATATCTTGTAATGCATTGGTTGGAATTACTACTCCTCAAACTATCAAGATAGAAGGACATATCAAGAAGAAAAATGTTCAAGAAGTGAAAGATCACATCGAGCATCAAGAAATGAATCCGACCATATCTTGTAAAGCATTGGAAGAAATTACCACTCCTAAAACTCTCAAGATAGAAGGAAATATAAAGAAGAAAAAGGTTCGAGGAGTGAAAGATCACATCGAGCATCAACAACAAGTTCTCCAACTTTTAAAGGATAACGCGACTTTGGTGTAGAATTGAATGAAAAAATAGGTAGATCAACATCGTAGTGAAAAATTCTTTGATGTAGGTGATTGGGTATTTTTACGGTTACATCTCAAGCAAGCTATTTATGAGAAGGAAATGCTGGCAATAATACATGCACTTAAGAAATGGTGACCTTACACAATCGGAAGACACTTCAAGGTAAAAATGTATCATTATAGCCTTAAATACATTTTAGAACAAATATTATCATTACAAGAACATAAAAAGTGGGTCACAAATATGTCGGGTTATGTCTTTGACGTCATCTACAGAAAATGGAAGAAATTTTTTGTTGTAGATGCACTCTCAAGAAAGGATGAGGATGTTGAAGTATTGTTTTGTGTTATTTCTATTATCCAACCAAATTTGATAAATGAAGCAAGGTATGAATGGAAGGAGGACAAACAAGTGTGGCAACTCATTCAAGAGTTGCAGAATATCCCAATTAAAACACTATTGCCAAAACTTAAAGAGGAAGGAGAAATCATATTGGAACCTGGAGCAGTCACAGAAACAAGAACTTGACAGCTATGAAATCGATCAATTTCAGAGCATCTCATCAAGTGGAAGAACTTACCCACTAAATATGCCACATGGGAGGACAAGAATTTATATAGAAGCATCAAGAACTACTCAAGCTTTGAGGACAACATTTTTTAAAGGTGAGGGGCATTTTAGGTCCATATACTACTAGTGTAACCGCTTATTGTTATTAGTACAACCCCCTTACTATATTGTTGTGCCAATGTAGTCCCCATATTGTTATTATTGTGCCCCATAGAAGCCCACTGTTGTTGGATGAATTTTGTAGCTGTTTTATCAACATATTCTATTTAGAGTGATACATCTTTCCTTCTGGACTATTTTTCCATTTCAAGGTTTCATTTTGGAGCTCACCTATGCCACATTGATCTAAAAATGGGGCTCCTAGGCTTATTGTCTAACTTACAAGAACCTCTCCCACTTCCAAAGCTTTAAATATTCCCAAGTCTTATTGGTTAACCAATGTGGAATTATTAAGTGCTTGACATTAAAGTGTATGCTGGTATTTGTTTAATTTGATTATATGCTTTAAAATCTGTTGTTTGTGCTGATATGTAAATGTGCTTGAATTGATATATAAATACATGTAACAGTAAATAATGTAGTAGTAAAAACAACACATAAGACAACAATTTAATTAGGAGTTCATCTAAAACTCTTGGGCTATGTCTCAATGAGCTTTCATCAACTCAACTAGCCTCTCAAGGATTATGGTATAAGTCCTTTCTACAAGATCTTGGTTCAACTCCTGCTGCTTTACACAGAAACAGTGGGTTCAGACACCATTTTATCCCCTGACTCTTCAAGCTCTAGCTCTTGGCTCTGGCTCTTGGCTCTTGGTTCTAGCTCTTGGCTCTGACTCTGGCTCTTCGACTCTAGCTTTGTCTCTTGATCCTTTCTGCTCTCTATCAGTTTGCAACCCTCTAGGTTTTTCACTTAACTTCCAAGTGACTCCCTCTGCTGCTCTTCTTGCTTCTATTCTTCCTCCTTTGCCTTAGCTTTTTGCTTTGGCTTCACTTTCAACAACAAACCCCCAATAACCAACCTCAACAACCAACAACACCAGCAACCCCTCTATCTTTGACATTCATGGCTTTCTAAGCCAATCGATGTTGTTTGTTTGATTTCCCTTTCGGGCTCTCTATCTTGTAGCCTTGGCCAATACAAATCCCCTCTCTCAGCATTAGCAATTATTGCTAAACATCGTCAGGGATGGTGGTCCACTACTCTGTAATGGAATGGAACCATCGGCGCTTGAAATACCTAGAAACATTTGTTCCCTATTTACACAGAGAAATGTTGTTAAACACAAGAAAAATCGCCAAATCTCTGTTTATCAGACTTCAAATCTTCATAAATATTCACTATATTCCAATCGGGTTTGCCTGAAATCTCTTATCGCATGTCGCCACTACCCTATTCCATTGCTTCCCCTTTGCATTTTAAAAATACATTCAAACATGGAAAAATCTCGTAAATGGCCTTAGATGGATTTGAAATAATATGCATTCGAATTTCGGAACCCCTTCGGGTCTGGATTCACCACATTGGAATATCCCTTTGCTTTTCGTTTATTAAACGTGCTATGCGAAAATACATATCAAAATGTCGTTAGGTGGATTTTAAAATATATTAACTATTTCCTATAGCCCTATTAGGTCTGGCCATTGCATCACACACACACACACACACACACACACACACACATATATATATATAATGTATATCTCCGCTCCTCTCGGTGGCTCAGATGCAATATTGTGAGGTGACTTGTTGCAATCGAATATCGCATAAGCCCCAGGCCACTTGGTAAGCACTTTGTTGTTATCGCCGATTGCGATATCACGATCGCAATAATCATATAACATGTTCTGATATCCTCTACCTGCCATTGCTGATTGTGATTTACCGATTGGATCTGCACCGTTGATCAACTAGATTCGACAGCTCTTGTTCATTGCTCCGTTCACCACCGATAAGCCCATTTTTCAATGTTTTTTCTATAGCTTTGCCTCCCGATAGTGTAATCCAATACTTCCAAAACATCTCCTTTTGTGATGCTTTTTGGATTTTTATAAAACTTTGAAGACTTAGAGGGTCTTTATGACCCATTCTTAGGGGATTTTTCCTCTTTTTTCAAAGGAAAAAGGGCAATTTCATTTTATTATAGCTTCTGCATCCTAAGTCAGTTTTTTCTCATTCAAGTTTGGTTAGATTCAGAATGAAGAGATATCTGCAGTGAGACTATTTCCGAGAGTAGCCTGTGACTTTCATTTTCCTCTAATTTACAAAGGATTTGTGCCATTTGGCACCTTTTACCTCTTATATGAAGTATTTTAGACTTAGAGGTTTACTGAGGATCCATTTTTGGATCACGCCTTCCCACTAAAGAACTTTTGGTCTCCAAAAGACTGATATACTGATCTAAACAGTAAATGAGAGTGACTCACCCTCTTCTTTCAGCCTCCCTACACTTGCCTTGCATAGTGCCTCTGAACCAAAGTTTCTGACCACTTCCCTTCTTGGATGGGTTGGTCTTCCTGGGAAGAGTTGCCTTCTTCTTTGCCTTCTTGGAGAACTCCTGCTTAGATGGTCACAGAAGGTAGTTTGAACTTCTCTGCCTTGATCATTGATACAAGGTGGCTCAAACAAATTTGAATTACATTTGGTCCACAAAACTTTCATTTGTACTTGTTTGAGAAGATGCCAACAACAACTCTTAACAACAATAGGAATACAGACAACAATGGGATGGACTAAACTCCTATTTCAACAAAAGAAACAGATTTCACATCTTGTGAACACCTCTATGTCTTACATCTGCATACAAATGATGGACTAGATAACTAACCCATAAAACATGCTTTTGAACAAATGACTCTTCAAGTCCAGCATGTAGAAAAATACCATTAGGATTCTTTTTAAAAAGATTAAACACTTCATCATTATCCCAATTTGGAGACCAAGTTAATTTCTCCCATTGCATCACATGCATGTTAAAGCAATCAACCCCGCAATTTAATTACACATACATGTTCAAAAACAAGGAGATCATCAACATCCCTATGTTCATGCACATAATGCTTATGCATGCATTTCATCCTTCAACTTTCACTTAAGCACAATGTACTTTCAAAGTTGAAATGAAATATAATGTTCCATCAACAAAGTGAGTCTCCTACTCAACCTTTTTCCATTCACCATATTGGTATAAACCTGCAACTTGCATCTCATTAAGAATGAAATGCAAATAGATGCATCAATAGACATGCGAACTTAATTGGATAAGAACTCTAGCCATTTCTCACCAATCCCTTTCCAAGGTACTACCTTTGTCTGCACATTAGCATCAACATGTGAACCATCCTGAAACACATCAATCGTGCAATCTTCCTTTCCATACCTACCATCTTCTCTTTCCATTTTCTTCAGCTTTGGTGGAAACATTGTTGGATTCAGTGTCCAACATTTTGCAGAAAGATTTCCTTGCTTATGGCAGTAAGTGCGTTGCATGTGCATCCTCTTGATAGCATGATTTGCCTTGTCCAATGGACCTTAGGCTGCTTGCTTATTTTCCTTCAAAAGTTTCCTGTATGTGGCCATTCTCTTCCAACATCTAGAAACATGATGGTTATCCAAACCACAAAAGGAACATGCAACTCTTTCCCCATGATTATGTGGAAATTTACCATGCTTTGCAAAATAAAAAGGGATATGTTTAGAACCAGATTTATACCTTTCTCTTTCACCTTTATTACCTTCATGAGGAGGTGAATTGAGTGAAGAAGTAGCTCCCTCTGGAAGACCATCAATCTCTTCAAGGTTATCAGAGTTTCCACAACTCAATGGTTCAAGTATGTGCTTCTGAACACCTGCATCCTACAAATAATGTTTGAAGCCATTGTATTCCTCTTGAATACAACCTTCACACTTTTGAGGTACAGGACATGAAATGAAACTCCTTCTTGGTACTGTTTCAATGGCCTTCATGGTAGCTTCAGAACTCTCTCCATAAGACTATCCATAGCCAAGACCCAAATACTTTGGCCTTTCCTCAACCATTATTGGTTCAAAAATACCTTTTGCATGCCTACCCAAGCCTTTTCCTTCATATCCCATAATGGACATTAGCTTAGAACCTATGCCTCTAGTATGTTTTTTAAAAGAACCAATATAAGCATTCTTAGAAGAATTTGAAGACAAACTGGAATGGCTTACCTCTTCTTCAAGATGATACTTGACTAAGGCTTCTTGGGCAACAAAAGGTGGTGACTCCAACTCATGCATCCTTTTCAGGTTCATATTTGCAATATGAAGTTGCCTCTCCATTTCCTGCAGTTTGTTAGAAAGCAACTGCTTCTCTTCCTGCATGGAATTCAGCTGCTCTCTAAGTATGCTGCCCTTTCTTCCATCCCCATACATTTCTCTCACCTTTTCCATCATGATGAACAAGTCTTTCTTCAAGTCTCCATCATAGAGACTAGGGGACATGGTAGCGTTCCATCATAGAGAATCCTTAAGGCACCAATGATCCCAAGGTTTTTACACAAGCATGTTGCAATCACAGTACTTAATTTGCCATAAGCTCCACACTTTTGTCTATATTACCAACCAATCCTCTAGACGATTCATTGAAAATTCAGTGGTGAAAATACTTAGATAGATTTATTGTTGTCTAATTTATTCCTTACTATGGATCAAATTGCTTATTGCTTCATCACTTCTGGCTGTGAGATCTTTATGTCCAAATGAATGGCCTTAACTATCATCAAATTCAATTGGGGTCTCTTGTCGGCCCATACCTTCAAGCCCTGGCCTGGTGTAGACTTCCTAATTTTTGTAAGGATTTATGGATTTAGAAAGGAAATTATCTCCCTTGTCGACTAGAACTATAGTGGTGATGATAATTTCCATTTGTGAAATCATAAGACTAGGTTTTCACTATTGTTTCTTTCCCTTTTCATGTTTGGCATGTATGTTGCAATTTATATGTTTGGGTTCGTGCTAGGCCCCTATACTAGTAGTGTAACCACATATTGTTATTAGTACAACCCCCTTATTATATTGATGTGCCCATGTAATCCCCATATTGTTACTATTGTGCCCCATAGAAGCCCACTATTGTTATCATTGTGCCCTTACATTATTATTGTTTTGTCGACTCTCATTATATTATGACCCCTTAGACTCCTATATATAGAAAGGGGGTCTTGTCATTTGTATCATCCAAGAATAGTTCATTTGTGTAATGTAAAGGAGGTTTCCCGCTCGAAGAGGTTGAATTCTAAGGCGTTCGTCTATCTTTTCTATCTTTTTGCGAGATGGTTTCATAACATTTGGTATCAGAGCTGTGGATTCAAGGGTTTCCCTGCTCCAAACAAGTCATTGTGGGAATTTCGCTATAACTATTTTGCTAAGAATTTTTAGAAGCTAAGAAAAAAAACATTTCAGAAAAAATCAATTTAAACCTTTGCTCCGAATTTCATATCCTGCCTCGCTATATTTTCAGAGATATAGTCTAAGGAAGTTAGGGTTTTTGCAGACCCCTGAATTACATTCTAAATAGGTGACCTGGGGAAAATCGTTATAATTTTCTCTCTGAGAATCGGATTGAAATTTCGGAAGAAGTTACAGAAGGAGGATGGACTGTAGTTTCTTGTGCACATTTTTTAGATCCAAAGGTCGAAACAGTGACATGTGTCATGTCGTACAATTTCTCTCTACTGAACTAGTATATAATCAGGTCACTGTGGGATATTTGGCATAACTCTTCCTTGGCGAATGCAATTTGGACCAGACTGGTGGCATTGAAAAGAGGACACAAAGTGCTACTAGAGGTCACAATTTCAGAACTAGAAAATCTGAAATTATAGAGTTACAAATGTTTCAAGATCAAGCTCCCAAAATCAAGAAAAAGTGAGAAGATGAAGTTTGTTGGCAAGGATCTGGTAAATTGGATACTACAGATGGAGAAATATTTTGATCTACATGGTGTACCACTATTACAAAAGGTATGTATTGCATCTAATTATTTAGAACCGAATCAATTTTTATGGTATAAAGGGCTTTGTTCTTGTAAACCACTTGTCACGTTGTCAATTTCTATGGAGGAGATGATAGCACGTTATGAGGATACAAAGAGAAACTCCTTCTTTAGCCAATTAATAAATCTTAAACAGAAGTATTCAATGGAAGAGCACATTGAAGACTTTCAAAAATTGAATAGAAGGGTAAATTATATTCCAGAGAAGGAAAAGATTGATGTCTTCATAGGGACTTTAAAGGATAATGTTCGACATGAGGTTCATTTTTGGGAACCTGATTCATTGGAGAAGGCATTCGAGTTGGCAAGAAAAATTGAAAGCGAAATTATGAGAACAAGGAATCCCACCACTCATGACTATACCTATGGAAGTATTTCCTCTCCTAGCCTTCCACAACCTACGAGGCTTACATGAAAAAAATTGGAAGAAAAAAGAGAAAAATGGCTTTGTTACAATTGTGATAGAAAATGCACTAAAGGTCATAAGTGTGTTGAGAAGAAATTATTTTACATAGAGTATGAATAGGAGGAAGAAAAGGATCAAGAAACATCAAAAGAAGAGGATATATGCCAGGACCTAACATGAACCAGGATCTCGTTCTTCATATTTAGAACAAGATCAATTTTTATGGTATCAAGGGCTTTCTTCTCGTAAACAACTTGTTATGTCGTCAATTTTCACAGAGGAAATTATAACACATTATGAGAATACAAAGAGAAACACCTTCTTTAGAGCAACACATTCTTTAGAGCAACACCACAACAATTGGAAGAAAAAAGAGAAAAATGGCTTTCTTACAAAGTAGAAAGCAAAATTATGGCAATAAGGAACTCTACCCCTCACAACTATAAAGATGGAATTATTGCTTCTCATAGCCTTCCACAACCTACAAGGGTTACACCACAACAATTGGAAGAAAAAAGAGAAAATGGGCTTTGTCACAGGTGTGATAGCAAATGCACTAAAGGTCATAAGTGTGCCGAGAAGAAATTATTTTACATAGAGTATGAAGAGGAGGAAGAAAAGGATCAAGAAACATCAAAAGAAGAGAATATACACTAGGACCCAACCCTAGAGAAAGAAGAAATGAATCTAAGAATATCTTCTAAATCATTGGCAAAAATTACCACTTCTCAAACTATCCATATAGGACATATCAAGAAAAAATATTCAAGAAGTGAAAGATCACATCGGGAAACAAGAAATGAATACAACCATATCTTGTAGTGCATTGGCTGGAATTACTACTCCTCAAACTATCAAGATAGAAGGACATATCAAGAAGAAAAATGTTCAAGAAGTGAAAGATCACATCGAGCATCAAGAAATGAATCTGACTATATCTTGTAAAGCATTGGAAGAAATTACCACTCCTCAAACTCTCAAGATAGAAGGAAATATCAAGAAGAAAAAGTTTTAAGCAGTGAAAGATCACATCGAGCATCAACAACAAGTTCTCCAACTTTTAAAGGATAACGCAACTTTGGTCTAGAATTGAATGAAAAAATAGGTAGATCAACATCATAGTGAAAAATGTAATGATGTAGGTGATTGGGTATTTTTACGATTACATCTCAAGAAAGTTATTTATGAGAAGGAAATGTTGGCAATAATACATGCACTTAAGAAATGGTGACCTTACACAATGGGAAGACAATTCAAGGTAAAAATGGATCATTATAGCCTTAAATACATTTTAGAAAAAATATTATCATTACAAGAACATAAAAAATGGGTCACAAATATGTTGGGTTATGTCTTTGACATCATCTACAGAAAAGGGAAGAAATTTCTTGTTGTAGATGCACTCTCAAGAAAGGATGAGGATGTGGAAGTATTGTTTTGTGCTTTTTATTATCCAACCAAATTTTTATAAATGAAGCAAGGGATGAATGGAAGGAGGACAAAGAAGTGTGGAAACTCATTCAAAAGTTGCAAAATATCCCAATTAAAACACTATTGCCAAAACTTGAAGAGCAAGGAGAAATGATATTGGAACCTGGAGCAGTCACAGAAACAAGAACCTGATAGCTATGAAATCGATCAATTTCAGAGTATCTCATCAAGTGGAAGAACTTACCCTCTGAAGATGCCACATGGGAGGACAAGAATTTATATAGAAGCATCAAGAACTACTCAAGGTTTGAGGACAATATTTTTTAAAGGAGAGGGGCATGTTAGGTCCCTATACTACTAGTGTAACCTCTTATTGTTATTAGTACAACCCCCTTACTATATTGTTGTGCCAATGTAGTCCCCATATTGTTATTATTGTGCCCCATAGAAGCCCATTGTTGTTATTATTGTGCACTTACATTGTTATTGTTATGTCGGCTCTGATTATATTATGACCCCTTAGACTCCTATATATAGAAAGGAGGTCTTGTCATTTGTATCATCCAAGAATTGTTCATTTGTGTAATATAAAGGATGTTGCACCCTCGAATAGGCTGGATTCTAAGGCATTCATCTATCTTTTCTATCTTTTTGTGAATTGGTTTCATAACAGGGTTCTACATTTAAAACTAAATTCACTTTATTGTTGGATGAATTTTGTAGTTGTTTTATCAACATATTCTATTTAGAGTGACACGCCTTGCCCTATGGACTCTTTTTCCATTTCAAGGTTTCATTTTGGAGCTCACCTATGCCACATTGATATGAAAATGGGGCTCCTAGGCTTATTGTCTAACTTACAAGAACCTCTCCCACTTCCAAAGCTTTAAATATTCCCAAGTCTTATTGGTTAACTAATGTGGAAGTATTAAGTGCTTGACATTAAAGTGTATGCTGGTATTTGTTTAAATTGATTATATGTTTTAAAGTCTGTTGTTTGTGCTGATATGTAAATGTGCTTGAACTGATATATAAATACATGTAACAATAAATAATGTAGTAGTAAAAACAACACATAAGACAACAATTTAATTAGGAGTTCATCTAAAACTCTTGGGCTATGTCTCAATGAGCTTTCGTCAACTCAACTAGCCTCTTGGCTCTTGGTTCTAGCTCTTGGCTCTGACTCTGGCTCTTTGAATCTAGCTTTGGCTCCTTCTCTTTGGCTCTGGATCCTTTCTGCTCTTTATCAGTTTGCAACCCTCTAGGTTTTTCACTTAACTTCCAAGTGACTCCCTCTACTGCTCTTTTTGCTTCTGTGCTTCCTCCTTTGCCTTAGCTTTCTACTTTGGCTTCACTTTCAACAAACAACCCCCAATAACCAACCTCAACAACCAACAACACCAGCAACCCCTCTGTCTTTGACATTCATCGCTTTTTAAGCCAATCTGTGTTGTTTGTTTGTTTTCCCTTTCGGGCTCTCTATCTTCTAGCCTTGGCCAACACAAATCCCCTCTCTTAGCATTAGCAATCATTGCTAAACATCATCAGGGATGGTGGTCCACTACTCTGTAATGGAATGGAACCATTGGCACTTGAAATACCTAGAAACATTCATTCCCTATTTACATAGAGAAATGTTGTTAAACACAAGAAAAATCGCCAAATCTCTGTTTATCGGACATCAAATCTTCATAAATTTTCACTATATTCCTATCGGGTTTGCCTGAAATCTCTTATCGCATGTTGCCACAACCCTGTTCCATTGCTTCCCCTTTGCATTTTAAAAATACATTCAAACATGGAAAAATCTCGTACATTTCCTTAGATGGATTTGAAATAATATGCATTCACATTTTGGAACCCCTTCGGGTCTGGATTCACCACATTGGCATATCCCTTCGCTTTTCGTTTATTAAACGAACTATGCGAAAATACATAGCAAAAATTTGTTGTGATGATTTTAAAACATATCAACTATTTCCTATAGCCCTATTAGGTCTGGCCAATGCATCA
>APFE031028309.1:386348-479062 GCA_000404065.3 Pinus taeda | reverse complement strand
CAAGAAATGAATCCGACCATATCTTGTAAAGCATTGGAAGAAATTACCACTCCTCAAACTCTCAAGATAGAAGGAAATATCAAGAAGAAAAAGGTTCAAGCAATGAAAGATCACATCGAGCATCGACAACAAGTTCTCCAACTTTTAAAGGATAACGCGACTTTGGTGTAGAATTGAATGAAAAATAGGTAGATCAACATCGTAGTGAAAAATGCTTTGATGTAGGTGATTGTGTATTTTTACGGTTACATCTCAAGCAAGCTATTTATGAGAAGGAAATGTTGGCAATAATACATGCACTTAAGAAATGGTGACCTTACACAATGGGAAGACACTTCAAGGTAAAAATGGATCATGATAGGGTTAAATACATTTTAGAACAAATATTATCATTACAAGAACATAAAAAATGGGGCACAAATATGTTGGGTTATGTCTTTGACATCATCTACAAAAAAGGGAAGAATTTTTTGTTGTAGATGCACTCTCAAGAAAGGATAAGGATGTGGAAGTATTGTTTTGTGCTATTTCTATTATCCAACCAAATTTGATAAATGAAGCAAGGGATGAATGGAAGGAGGACAAAGAACTATGGCAACTCATTCAAAAGTTGCAGAATATGCAAATTAAAACACTATTGCCAAAACTTAAAGAGGAAGGAGAAATCATATTGGAACCTGGAGCAGTCACAGAAACAAAAACCTGACAGCTATGAACTCGATCAATTTCAGAGTATCTCATCAAGTGGAATAACTTACCCACTGAAGATGCCACATGGGACGACAAGAATTTATATATAAGCATCAAGAACTACTCAAGTTTTGAGGACACCATTTTTTAAAGGAGAGGGGCATGTTAGGTCCCTATACTACTAGTGTAACCCCTTATTGTTATTAGTACAACCCCCTTACTATATTGTTTTGCCAATGTAGTCCCCATATTGTTATTATTGTGCCCCATAGAAGCCCATTGTTGTTATTATTGTGCATTTACATTTTTATTGTTTTGTCGGTTCTGATTATATTATGACCCCTTAGACTCCTATATATAGAAAGGAGGTCTTGTCATTTGTATCATCCAAGAATTGTTGATTTTTGTAATATAAAGGAGGTTGCCCCCTCGAATAGGCTATATTCTAAGGCATTCATCTATCTTTTCTATCTTTTTGTGAACTGGTTTCATAACAGGGTTCTACATTTAAAACTAAATTCTCTTTGTTGTTGGATGAATTTTGTAGCTATTTTATCAACATATTCTATTTAGAGTGACACATCTTGCCTTCTCGACTCTTTTTCCATTTCAAGGTTTCATTTTGGAGCTCACCTATGCCACATTGATCTGAAAATGGGGCTCCTAGGCTTATTGTCTAACTTACAAGAACCTCTCCCACTTCCAAAGATTTAAATATTCCCAAGTCTTATTGGTTAACCAATGTGGAATTATTAAGTGCTTGACATTAAAGTGTATGCTGGTATTTGTTTAAATTGATTATATGCTTTAAAATTTGTTGTTTGTGCTGATATGTAAATGTGCTTGAACTGATATATAAATACATGTAACAATAAATAACGTAGTAGTAAAAACAACACATAAGAGAACAATTTAATTAGGATTTCATCTAAAACTCTTTGGCTATGTCTCAATGAGCTTTCGTCAACTCAACTAGCCTCTCTAGTATTATGGTATAAGTCCATTTTACAAGCTCTTGGCTCAACTCCTGCTGCTTTACACAGAAACAGTGGGTTCAGACACCATTTTATCCCCTGACTCTTCAAGCTCTGGCTCTTGGCTTTGGCTCTTGGCTCTTGGTTCTAGCTCTTGGCTCTGACTCTAGCTCTTGGACTCTAGCTTTGGCTCCTTCTCTTTGGCTCTGGATCCTTTCTGCTCTCTATCAGTTTGCAACCCTCTAGGTTTTTCACTTAACTTCCAAGTGACTCCCTCTGCTGCTCTTTTTGCTTCGGTGCTTCCTCCTTTGCCTTAGCTTTCTGCTTTGGCTTCACTTTCAACAACAAACCCCCAATAACCAACATGAACAACCAACAACACCAACAACCCCTCTGTCTTTGACATTCATGGCTTTTTAAGCCAATCGGTGCTGTTTGTTTGTTTTCCCTTTCGATCTATCTATCTTCTAGCCTTGGCCAACACAAATCCCATCTCTCAGTGTTAGCAATCATTGCTAAACATCGTCAGGGATGGTTGTCCACTACTCTCTAATGGAATGGAACCATCGGTGCTTGAAATACCTAGAAACACTCGTTCCCTATTTACACAGAGAAATGTTGTTAAACACAAGAAAAATTGCCAAATCTCTGTTTATCGGACTTCAAATATTCATAAATGTTCACTATATTCCTATCGGGTTTGCCTGAAATTTCTTATCGCATGTCGCCACTACCATGTTCCATTGCTTCCCCTTTGCATTTTAAAAATACATTCAAACATGGAAAAATCTCGTAAATGGCCTTACATGGATTTGAAATAATATGCATTTGCATTTCGGAACCCCTTCGGGTCTGGATTCACTGCATTAGCAAATCCCTTCGCTTTTCGTTTATTAAACGAACTATGCAAAAATACATAGCAAAATGTTGTTGGGTGGATTTTAAAATATATCAACTATTTCCTATAGCCCTATTAGGTCTAGCCATTGCATCACACACACACACAGATTAATATATATATATATATATATATATATATATATATATATATATATTATAGATATATATATAATGTATATCTCTGCTCCTCTCGGTGGCTCAGATGCAATATTGCGAGGTGACTTGTTGCAATCGAAGATCGCATAAGCCCCAGGCCACTTGCTAAGCACTTTGTTGTTATCGCTCATTGTGATATTACGATCACAATAATCATATAACATGTTCTGATATCCTCTACCTACCATTGCCGATTGTGACTTGCCGATCGGATCTGCACTGTTGATCAACTAGATTCGACAGCTCTTGTTCATTGCTCCGTTCACCAGCGATAAGCCCATTTTTCAATGTTTTCTCTATGGTTTGGCATCCCGATAGTGTGGTCCAATACTTCCAAAACTTCTCCTTTTGTGATGGTTTTTGGATTTTTAGAAGACTTTGAAGACTTAGAGGGTCTTTATGACCCATTCTTAGGGGATTTTGCCTCTTTTTTCAAAGGAAAAAGGGAAACTTCATTTTGTTATAACTTCTGCACCCTAAGTCAATTTTTGCTCATTCAAGTTTCATTAGATTCAGAATGAAGAGATATCTGCAGTGACACTATTTCTGAGAGAAGCGTGCGACTTTCATTTTCCTCTACTTTACAAACGATTTGTGCCATTTGGCAGCTTTTACCTCTTATATGAAGTCTTTTAGACTTAGAGGTTTATTCAGGATCCATTTTTGGTTCACGCCTTCCCACTAAAGAACTTTTGGTCTCCAAAAGACTGATATACTGATCTAAATAGTAAATGCGAGTGACTCACCCTCTTCTTTCAGCCTCCCTACACTTGCCTTGCATAGTGCCTCTGAACCAAAGTTTCTGACCACTTCCCTTCTTGGATGGGTTGGTCTTCCTGGGAAGAGTTGCCTTCTTCTTTGCCTTCCTGGAGAACTCCTGCTTAGATGGTCACAAAAGTTAGTTTGAACTTCTATGCCTTGATCATTGATCCAAGGTGGCTCAAACAAATTTGAATTACATTTGCTCCATAAAACTTTCATTTGTACTTGTTTGAAAAGATGCCAACAACAACTGTTAACAACAATAGTCATACAGACAACAACGGGATGGACTAAACTCCTATTTCAACAAAAGAAACAGATTTCACATCTTGTGAACACCTCCATGTCTTACATCTGCATACAAATGATGGACTAGATAACTAACCCACAAAACATCCTTTTGAACAAATGACTCTTCATGTCAAGCATGCAGAAAAATACCATTAGGACTCTTTTTCAAAAGATTAAACACTTCATCATTATCCCAATTTGGAGACCAAGTTAATTTCTCCCAAGTCAAGATTGCATCACATGCATGTCAAAGCAATGAACCCTTCAATTTAATTAGACATACATGTTCAAAAACAAGGAGATCATCAACATCCCTATGTTCATGCACATAATGTTTATGCATGCATTTCATCCTTCAACTTTCACTTAAGCACATTGTACTTTCAAGGTTGAAATGAAATATAATGTTCCATCAACAAAGTGAGACTCCTACTCAACCTTTTTCCATTCACCATATTGGTAGAAACCTGCAACTTGCATCTCATTAAAAAAGAAATGCAAATATATGCATCAATAGACATGTGACCTTAATTGGATAAGAACTCTAGCCATTTCTCACCAATCCCCTTCCAAGGTACTACATTTGTCTGCACATTGGCATCAACATGTGAACCATCTTGAAACACATCAATCGTGCAATCTTCCTTTCCATACCTACCATCTTCTCTTTCCATTTTCTTCAGCTTTGGTGGAAACATTGTTGGATTCAGTGTCCAACATTTTGCAGAAAGATGTCCTTGCTTATGGCAGTAAGTGCGTTGCATGTGCATCCTCTTGATAGCATGATTTGCCTTGTCCAATGGACCTTTGGCTTCTTGCTTCTTTTCCTTCAAAACTTTCCTGTATGTGGTCATTCTCTTCCAACATCTAGAAACATGATGGTTATCCAAACCACAAAAGGAACATGCAACTCTTTCCCCATGCTTATGTTGAAATTTACCATGCTTTGCAAAATCAAAAGGGATATGTTTAGAACCAGATTTATACCTTTCTCTTTCACCTTTATTACCTTCATGAGGAGGTGAATTGAGTGAAGAAGTAGCTCCATCTGGAACACCATCAATCTCTTCAAGGTTATCATAGTTTCCACAACTCAATGGTTCAAGTAGGTGCTTCTGAACACCTGCATCCTACAAATAATGTTTCAAGCCACTGTATTCCTCTTGAATAAAACCTTCACACTTTTGAGGTAGAGGACATGAAATGAAACTCCTTCTTGGTACTGTTTCAATGGCCTTCATGGTAGCTTTGGAACTCTCTCCATAAGACTATCCATAGCCAAGACCCAAATACTTCGACCTTTCCTCAACCATTATTGGTTCAAAAATACCTTGTGCATGCCTACCCAAGCCTTTTGATTCATAACCCATCTTGGACATTAGCTCAGAACCTATGCCTCTAGTATGTTTTTTAAAAGAACCAATATAAGCATTCTTAAAAGAATTTGAAGACAAACTGGAATGGATTACCTCTTCTTCAAGATGATACTTGACTAAGGCTTCTTGGGCAACAAAAAGTTGTGACTCCAACTCATGCATCCTTTTCAGGTTCATATTTGCAATATGAAGTTGCCTCTCCATTTCCTGCAATCTGTCAGAAAGCAACTGCTTCTCTTCCTACATGGACTTCAACTGCTCTCTAAGTATGCTGCTCTTTCTTCAATCCTCATACATTTCTCTCACATTTTCCATCATGATGAAGAAGTCTTTCTTCAAGTCTCCATCATAGAGTCTTGTGATGAAGGAGGAATTTAAGGATTCACTTGTAGAAGTTTTCATTATACCAATGAACAAAAGAACTTCAAACAAGATTAATAAAGTGTTTTATTAAGCAACCTTTTGCAACAAACATCTTGTGCTTCAAGGATTGCTTTAAGGTCCTTTGGGATAGAAGAATGCCTCCAGCCCTTCTTCCTTCTTGTCCTTCCTGGACTGAGTTATCAATAGCTTTCGCTTCACCTCTGCAAACTCAGAAAATAGTCAGTCTGCAAACAAGCATACATCAATCAGACAATCCTTGACTACCCAAACACCTTTCATACAAGCAATCTTTTCTCTGTCAATCAAGCATTCTGATATAACCTCCTTTGAAGGTGGGTTTAATCAAACTTAGGCTCTGATACCACCTGATCTAAAAATGGGGCTCTTAGGCTTCTTGTCTGACTTACAAAAACTTCTCCCAATTCCAAAGCTTTAAATATTTGCAAGTCTTATTGATTAACCAACGCCAAATTAATAAGTGCTTGACATTAAGGTGTATATTGGTATTTGTTTAAACTGATTGTATGCTTTAAAATCTGTTGTTTGTATTGATATGTAAATGTGCTTGAGATGATATATAAATACATGTGACAATAAATAATGTGGCAGTAAAAACAACACATAAGAAAACAATTTAATTAGGAGTTCACCCAAAACACTTTGGCTACATCTCCGTGAGCTCTAATCAACTCAACTAAGCTCTCTGGGATTATGGTATAAGTCCTTTTTATAAGATCTTGGCTCAACTCCTGCTGCTTTATAAAGAAACAATGGGCTCAGGCACCATTTTATCCCCTAGCTCTTGAAGCTATGGCTCTTGTCTCTAGTTGTTGGCTCTAGCTCTTGGCTCTTGGTTCTGGCTCTTGGCTCTGACTCTAGATCTTTTGCTCTTGCTCTGGCTCTTATTGTTCGGCTCGGGCTCCGTTTTGCTCTCTATCAGTTTACAACCCTCTATGATTTTCACTTGACTTCCATGTGACTCCCTTAGCTGCTCTTTTTGCTTCTGCGCTGCCTCCTTCACCTTAGATTCCTGTTTTGGCTTCACCTTTAACAACAATCCCCCAATAACCTACCTTAGCAACCAACAACACCAACAACCCCTTTGTCTTTAACATTCATGGATTCTTAAGCTAATCGGCATTGTTTGTTTGTTTTCCCTTTCGAGCTTTGTCTTCTAGCCTTGGCCTGCTCAAATCCCCTCTCTAAGGGTTAGCAATCATTGCTAAACACCGTCAGGGATGGTGGCCACCTATTCTATAACAGAATGGAACCATCCGCGCTTGAAATCCCTAGAAACAGTGGTTCCCTGTTGACACAGAGAAACATTGTAAAACACGGGAAAAATCGCTAAATCTCTGTTTATCGGACTTCAAATCTTCATAAATGTGCACTATATTCCTATCAAGTCCACCTGAAATCACTTATCACATGTCACCACTGCCCTGTTATGTGCCTTCCCCTTTACATTTTAAAAATACATTAAAACATGGAAAAATCTTCTAAATGGCCTTAGACGGATTTGAAATAATATGCGTTTTCATTTTGGAACCCCTTCAAGTCTAGATTCATTGCATTGGCACATCCCTTCACTTTTCATTTATTAAACGAAATATGCGAAAATACATAGCAAAATGCCATTGGGTGGATTTTAAAATATATCACCTGTCGCCTATAGTCGTGTTTGGTCTAGCCATCACACACAAACACACACACATAGATATATATATATATATATAATATATATATATATATATATATATATATATATATATATAATGTATATCCCCACTCCTCTGGGTGGCTCCGATGTGATATTGTGATGCGACTTGTCTCAATTGCATATCGCATAAGCCTTGGGTCATTTGGTAAGCACTCTATTATTATTGTCGATTGCAATATCGTGATTGCAATAATCTTATAAAATGTTCTGATATCCTCCACCTACCACCACCGATTGTGATTTGCCGATCAAATCTCAACCGTTGATCGGCCAGATCCGATGGCTCCTGTTCATTGCTCTATTGACCGCTGATAAGCCTATTTTTCAATGTTTTCTCTATGGTTTTGCCTCCAGATAGTGTAATCTGATACTTCCAAAACTTCTCCTTTTGTGATGGTTTTTGGATTTTTAGAAGATTTTGAAGACTTAGAGGGTTTTTAGGACCCATTCTTAGGGGATTTTCCCTCTATTTTCAAAGGAAAAAAGGCAGCTTCATTTTGTTATAACTTTTGCATCCTAATTACGTTTTTGCCCATTCAAGTTGTGTTAGATTCAGAAGGAAGAGATCTCTGCAATGAGACTATTTATGAGAGCAGTCGGCGACATTCATTTTCCTCTGATTTACAAAGGATTTGTGCCATTTGGCACCTTTTACCTCTTATATGAAATATTTTCGACTTAGAGGTTTACCCAGGGTCCATTTTTGGATAACACATTCTATTTCATATTCTCTTATGCATGACTTACTACATGGTGAAAATTTCTTCTACCTCTCTTGTAACCACGCTCCTGCCACATCTACCGAAGTAACTGGCCAAACATGGTAAACATTCGACTAGAGAGGCCAATATGTAGGGATTATACCTCCTTGGTGACCTTAAGGAAATGGAATCAACATAACACATCAAACATAACTTCCACATCAACAACAACACCCCTAAGAGACATCTCAACCACATAGACATACAACGCCCAGGTACCACTAATATTTTAGACATCCTGACCTCTCAACACTCTCATTTTATAGGCATGCTAAGTACCAAGGACCCTTGGACTCTCTCACAAGCATGCAAGCCAGCATGAAGGAACTTTTCCCAATAGACCTGTGCCAACGTTTGTGAAATTCAAGGCACCTTTCTAGCTGAGAATTCTTCCACTACCCAAAACTTGTTATAACTTTAAAAATCCATCAAAAGGCATGCTGACAAGACTACTAAGTCAAAATAAACCTCAAGACTAGGCCTCACAATCCCTAACCTAGACTGACATTCTGTCAAACACTTGGCATCGATGCAACCTACATGTCTAGGAAACGAGACAGAGCTTGGTTGATTAAAAACACTTATGAAACATGACAAGAAGGATCACGACCTTCTCCATTGAGTTGTTATAACATAAATTAGGTATTCCATCCATCAATTTAACAATTACAAGTAAATACATGAGATAACCTTGACATGAACTAGTTAGTTAACCAAGTTTATAACCGGCATAAAACCCTATAAATAACAGAGATATACCAACCTTTAAATCCACCTAAAAGCAGGTGCAAAAGAAATAGGACTTAACATTCACATACCACCTGACTACAGACATGGCTGAACCAAATATTTCTTTCAGAGAGTCACCCCCATGCCATATTCCAAACATGAATGTGGGATCTCATGGGTCAAGCAATCCAAAAGCAACCAAGGGAATCCAGATTTTAAACCACCTTCACCCTCACCAAACCATGATCACATCAAGACCAGTGCTCTGATGATAGCCAACTCGAACTCGGAAGGCCATCTAGAATCCATCACTATCCTTGAGGATTTTTTTCGTCTCCTTGTCTCTCAGGATTTACTATAATCCAATCAAGACTAGTCTATTAAGATTTACTGCAATCCAAACCCAGATCATTAGGCCCTAAACTGAGACTTCTCCCTCGGGTTTTACCATGTATCTCACTAGAACCAGTTAAGGGATTCGTATGTGTTTGGGAACGAACCTTGGGACCATCTCTGCCCTGGCTTTTGAAATCCATCCAACAAACCAAAGCTCAAAACCGAGATAATAATACCAACATACCAAGGAATCCAAAAAAAGGAAAGGCTAGGTTGAAATCCACTGTCATAACCCACCAAAACAATGCCATTGAAAACAAGAGAAACATACACAAACATGAAAATATATGCATGCCAAAAATACTAAGGAAATCACACATGAAATATGCTACCTACAAGTATTCCAGCTCAAGTTTCTTGATCCTACTCTTCCTTGATCCTTTCTTTCATTCCCTTCCCATTGCTTTCATTTCCTTGCTTGATCCAAAGCTATAGTGCTCCAAGAAAACTCTAAGTGACCGCGAGAGAGAGAGAGAGAGAGAGAGAGCTCCTAAACTTGAACTAACAAAATGTTACCAACAGATCCTTAGAATAGTTTGTATTAATGAGGCCTCTATTTTCATAATTTTTCATTACTTTCCTTCATTTTCCTCGTCACATGAAACCTGTGACCTTTCACCTTACTTTTCTCCTAATTTCCTTTATTTTCATAATTAATGTGCCAAAATTTCATTTTTTCCCTTTAATGCCTTTTCCTTAGCTTTTGCCAATTTCCTTAACCAAAAATAGATCGAGTGATGACCACTAGGATATCTTTCCCCAACATTTTTCTTGGAATAATTGTGCCTTAACCCTGATCTTATTTTTCCTTTATTAAATTTTATTACATGAACATTTCACCAGGGTTCTTATTGCTCCATTCTTGGCCCTTTGTTTCCTTTTCTATTTTGGTTTCTCCAACTAGCCTCATCAATGTGCTCACATCTATAGAGGAGAATCCTATTACTAGGAATGCTCCAACGGGAGAAATACATCTATAGGCCACTATTTGGACGAAATTTAGCTAGGTTATATGAGCTTACCCTAGGCCCCATCAAGGATGATCTCACCCATACTTAGAGAAAGGAACCATCCACATACACTAACTCTCTGACATAAAGGTTCTTACTAAGATGTAAAACTAGGTGTCGAATATGGAGAATACATGCCAAGACTTCAACATTTATATGTACATTGTCGATTTATATTGGCATTCAAAATTCCTCCTTGGCAGAATTCTAATGGATAGGTTTGAGCATCAGGCATATTTCTTCTACTCTATGGAGAACATGCATCATCACAAGCAGGACCTAGACTAGAGGCAAGATCATATAGAGAAGCACCTTGGCATCACACACCGACAACAAGGATCCCATCCAGGTTACAACTAAATATTATGATCCCTCCAATTAGTCATCTGATATGTCCCTAATTCCATGATTTCTTATTTTTATGACTTATTTTTAAGGTCATCTAGAACTACTCTTCAATCATTTTATCATCAATTTTGATTTTTTGAGTACTCTCCTATCACGTACCTCTATATGGAGAGAAGACATTTAGTTATAATCCGGTTTTCTTAAAAAAATACTATGTAAAATTTTTAATTTTCTTATACATTTGTGTTTAAAAGGAAATAAAAAAGTTTACTCCACCAAACCAAATATTTAAATAAATATAGAAAAATGAATAATAATAAATAAGTATTTATTACTTATCTAACTTTATAGTTTTTGATTTATAATAATAAATCACATTTTATGTCCTTTAAAGAATATATTTGCAAAATCTAAGGAAAATGGATTGTATTGTATAATTTTATAGTCAAATAACATATACATATAAAAGGGGATTGTTATTATGTTTTAATTATTCTATCAATTACGTAGAGGTTGGAAAATTATATAAAAATTAAATTTATCAAAATGATGTTGTATCTTTATAATATGTATAAAGAATAGTTAAACAATTTGTTGATTACTTTTCACAAAATTCAATGTAAATAAAATAAAGCTAATGATAATAACCCATTCTCATAACGATATTATTAGGTCATTGCATTCACGCAGTGACATATAACGATCATGTGGAATTATTAATCCCTTCCGTAATAAAAAATTATGGTAATTTTTTTGCTTTTGTATGTTAAATATTAGAGTTTGCAGTTTTCCAAGGTGGTGATGCCGTCCCATTGCAACCACCACGGCTCCAACAACCAACTCACATTTTCAGCTTTATTTATGTATACTTTGCTGAATTACTCAATTTATAATTCATTGTGATTCTATTAATACTTAGGTTAGTCTTAATTACACATAGATGACACTTTCATATACATGGTTCTTGAATTTATTTTTTCTATACAAATTTAGTCACTAATGCACAAGTTGTGTTAGTTTAGAGAAGATCATATAATATTCAATAACATGTGTGTTACTCATGAAGTTCGTATTACTCAATAGACTGGAATGATAATTTAATATTATTATAATTGGAATGCTAATTTAATATTATTATAATTCTTAACTTAGGTACGTGGGTTGCTATTTACTTAATTACGTGTACTTAATAGCATAATACCAACTATATTGACTTCAGTATATTAATTTTTGTCGGGGAAGATTTCATCCTTAACTTATTAAATTTTCATATGCTCAAGATATATATATCAATGGATACATAATTAGTGCCTATGGGATGGATATACCCCATCTTAAGCCAAAGTCTCCTTATTATGTTAGGTCCCTATAATACTAGTGTAGTACCTTATTGTTATTGTTTTTGCCACGTAGTCCCCATATTGTTATTATTGTACACCACAAAAGCCCACTATTGTTATTGTCTTGCCATTATAATATTATTGTTGTGTAGGATCTCATTATATTGCGACCCCTTAGACTCTTATATAAAGAAAAGATGTTTTGTCATTTGAATCATCCAAGAATTGTTCATTTATATTATGTAAAGAATATTTACCCCTCTAAGAGTATATTTCTCAAGTTGTTGATCTATCACATATTCTTATTTGTCAACTGGTTGCATAACATTTGGTATGAGAGCTTTGAATTTTAGGGTTTTGCTATTTCAAATAGGTCATCATGACATTTTCCACTATAACATTTTTTGCTATGAAGCTTTAGTTGCTGAAACTGCAACCACGTGGAGCCAAGAACTTGTTGAACTTCATGTATGAATTTCAAATCTTGTATCATTATATTTTTGGTAATATGATTCGAGGAAGTTATAGTTCCTGCAGGCTCCAAAATTCAATCTCAAACAGGTGACCTAGGGAAAATCGTTATAACTTTCTCTTTGAGAATCAGATTTAAATTTCATAAAAATTGATGTAAACAAGATGGAATTTAGTTGTTTTTTTATCAATTCCAGGGTTGTAGGTCAAAACATTGACACATGGCACTTCATTCACATTTTCCCTATGGACCCAGCTTATAACGAGGTCGTCATGGGAGATTGGGCACAACACATTCTTGAAGAATCCAATATTGGTCTTAATTATTACGTTTGAGAGAAGAATATAAGGGCTATTACAGGTTGGCATTTCAGATCTTGCATATTTGCAATCACTAAGATACAAAAACTGCAATATCTAGCTCCTAAAAGGCAAGAAAAGGGTGTGTATTTTTTAAATTTTGCATAACTTTTGTTTGAAAAATTAGTTTGAAGTGATTGAAAGGGCATAATGAAGCATATATATCGTTTTTTTATTTCAAAATGATTTGAAACAAAGAAATGGACACACCTATTAAAAAGCCAAAAAGATCCTCTATGACACATGAAGAAGAAGAAGAAATGCAGAATGATATATCAAAATTGCGAGATCAAGTGCGACAAATTTCCCTCTCACAAATAGTAAGAAAAAATGAACCGGAAGCTAAGATGGATGGTATAGAAGAAAAATGAAAGGCAACATGGAATATTTGAAGATTGGTTTAAAATCAGACATGGAAGGTTTGAAGGAAGGTTAGACGGAGTTTCTACAATAAATGCTTCCTAATGGCGAAAAGATATTACATGAAACTCATGATGAGAACCAAATAAATGTTAATCATGATTTCATAAACTCTAACATTGGATTGAAGATTACAATATTCCAAAGATAAATATGAGGAAGTTTGATGGAAAGGATACTATAACATGGGTACTACATATGGATTAATATTTCCATCTCCATAATGTGCAACACACACAAAAGGTATGCATTGAAACTTTATATTTAGAACCCAATCAAATTATGTGGCATATATGGATTTTTTCTCATAAACCATGTGTCACTTGGTCAATTTTTATGGAGGAAATTGTAGCACATTACGAGGATACAAATCGAAACACCTTCTTTAGCCAATTGATAAATCTCAAACAAAATGGTTCAATGGTAGAGCACATTAAGGACTTCCAAAAATTGAAAATAAGGGTAAATTATATTCCACACGAGCATAAGATTTATTTTTTCATAGGGAATTTAAAGGATAACATCCAAAATTAGGTTCACCTTTGGGAACATGATTCATTGGAGAAGGCATTCAGGTTGGAAAGAAAAAATGAAAGAAAAATTATGGCAACAAGGAAGTCTAACGCTCAAAACTATAAATATGGAAGTTTTGTTTCTCCTGCCTTCCACAACCTACAAGGTTGACAATTGGAAGAAAAAAGAGCGAAAGGGTTTCTTATAACTATGCTAGAAGATACACTAAAGGTCATAAGTGTGCTCAGAAGAGATTATTTTACATAAATTTTGAAGAGGAATATGTAAAGAAACAATAAACTTCAAAACAAGAGGATATATACTAGGAACCAACCCTAGAGAAAGAAGAAATGAATTTGACCATATATTGTAATGCATTGGAAGAAATTATAACTCCTAAAACTCTCAAGATATAAGGACATATCAAGAATAAAAAGGTAGAAGTGTTGATTGATTTGAGTAGCACCCATATTTTATTCATTGTAAGAGAGCCATGGAATTGAATTGATTCTTATATCTAGCACCATAGTGTCAAGTGATGGTTTGAAATGGAGGAACTATAAATTTGAATAGTTCAATGCTTTCCATTCCAATGGGTGGTCTTGATGTTGTACTATGAGTCCATTGGTTACAATCTTTGGGTATGCTAGTTTTTACTTTTCAAGAAGGTTTCTTTAAATTCTTTTGGGAAGGAAAGGAAGTTGAATTAAGAATTATTTAATGGAGACTAGGAAGGATAACCAGCTCTAATGGGATGAAAATGATTCTAAATATAGAACAACATGGTGTAATTGCAAAATTATTCTAACTAAAGGTTCAAACATCAAAATCATCTATTTCTCCAGATTTCCAAAAAGTCTTGGAAAATCATTCCATGATCTTTGAGACTCCCAAATGCCTCCCACCTATGCTTAATCATGATCATGCTATTCATTTGATTCAAGGAAGTGTTCCTAGATACATTAGGCCTTATAAATATCCTAATGCCTAACAGAGTGAAATTAAATGTATGGTTGCAAAAATGCTAGAGACGAGTATAATTCAACCTAGTCAAAGTTCTTTCCCTGCTCTAGTAATATTTGTTCACAAGAATGGTGGATCATGAAACATATGTCCAGATTCTATGGCGCTCAAAAAGCTCTCTATAAAAGATAAATTTCCCATTCCTTTCATTGATGAATTATTGGATGAATTACATGGAGAAATTTAATTCACCAAGTTAGATCTTGATTCAGGATATCATCAAATTAGAATGAAGACTGAAGATATTCCAAAAACAACATTTAGAACTCATGAGGGTCATTATGAATATTTGGTCATGGCTTTTGGTCTTACCAATGCACATTCTACATTTCAAGGTTTGATGAATTCCATTTTCAAACCCTTCCTTAGAAAATTTGTGTTAGTAATTTTTGATGATATACTAATCTATAGAAAGTCTTGGAATGATCATGTTAAACATGCTAACAGGGTGCTTAAACTATTGGAGGAGAACCAATTATATGAAAAAACCTCCAAACTTTTCATTGGAGTACAAGAGGTGGAATATCTAGGTCATATTGTATCTCATGAGGGTTTTAATGTAAACCTTAAAAAAATTAAAGCCATTAAGTAATGGAAAACACCCACAACCATAAAGAATCTATATGGATTTCTCGGGTTGACAAGGTATTATCGCAATTTTTTTAAGAGTTATGGGAAAATAGTAGCTCCTCTAGTAACAATACTAAAGAAACATGCATTTTATTGGACTCCAGAAGAAGCTAAGGCCTTTGAAAATTTTAGAGAGGAAATGTGCAAGCACTGGACTTAGCTAAGTCATACTTCACAAAAACTTTTATTGTCTAATGTGATGCCTCAGGAAATTGAATTGGTGTTGTTTTAATGTAATAAGGAAGACCCATTGCTTTTGAAAGGTGGTCAATCAAGGGAAAGTATTTACACAAACCTATTTATGAGAAGGGAATGTTTTCAAATCTACATGCTATAAAGAAACGTCGACCTTACCTAATGGGAAGATACTTAAATGTAAAAATAGACCATGATAGTCTTAAATAATTTTTTGAAAAAAGATCATCTTCAAAAGAGTAGCGAAAATGGTTCACAAAGATGTTGGCTTATGACTTTGAAATCATCAACAGAAAAGACAAGAAAAGTGTTGCTGCATATGCACTCTCAAGAAAGGATGAGAATTTGAAAGCATTTTTTTGTTCCATTTCTATTATCTAACCATATTGGATAACCGAAGCAGGGGATGAATGGAAGAATGACGAAGTAGTGCAGAAAATAATTCAAAGGTTGCAGAAAGGTACCAATAAATGTGATACATTTAGCTTGAAAAATGATTCATTACGGTACAAACATCACTTATATATTTGTTATAATTCCCGACTTTTGGAATGAGGCTTTTGGAATTGGACACCTCTCCCTTAGGAGGGCACTTCAGATTTTAAAAATTACCACGGGGTCAAGAAGGATTTGTTTTGGGATGGCATTAAATCTGATATTCAAATGCTTGTGGTGGAATGTTTGGTTTGCAATAGAATAAAGTTGAGATAATTAAGACCCCATGTATCTTACAACCTTTACCCATTCCAAGACAAAGTTGGGACAAAGTTTCAATCAATTTAACATAGGATTACCCATGTTTGAAGGAAAAAGTGTCATCATGGTTGTAGTTGATAGACTTACCAAGTATGCACACTCTTTTGTATTATCTCATCCATTTAAATCTAGTACAATTTCTATTGCATTTATGGAAACAATTAAAAAGATAAATGGAAATGAAAATATTATTGTAAGCGATAAAGATCCCATTTTCACAAGAAAATTTTGGAAATAATTATTTTCTTGTCTGGGTACTCAATTAGCTCATAGCTCATTTTATCATCCTCAATATGATGGGAAAACTGAGATAGTGAGTAAATGTTTGGAAGGATATATTTGTTCCTTTGTATATGATAAACAAACGAAATGGGTCAAGCGATTACCTCTCGCTGAATGGTGGTATAACACTTCGTTCCATACTAGAGCAAAAATAACCCCATTTATGGCACTTTATGGATATCATCCACCATCCATCACATCATATTTAAGAGATAATTCTAAGGTTAAAGCAGTGGAAGATCAGATCAATCATTAACAACAAGTTCCCCAACACTTAGAGGATAACCTCACTTCGGCACATAATTGAATGAAAAAACAAGCAGATCAACAATGCAATGAACGAAGTTTTGATGTAGGTGACTCGGTATTGTTATGGCTACAACCATACAAACAAATGTCCCTCAAACAAGCTAAGAGGGATAACAAATTATCAACAGAGTACTATGGTCGTTACAAGGTGCTGAAAATATCGGTAATATGGCATACAAATTAGATATTCCCGCATCTTACCGAGTGCACCACGTTTTCCATGCTTCATGCTTAAAGAAGGTTATAGCTGACAAGCTCCTAGTTTAAAAAATATTACCAGAACTTGATGAGGAAGGGAAAATCATATTGGAAACTAAAGTAGTCATGGAAACAAGAACCTAAAATCTACGAAATCGATCAATCTTAGAGTATCTCATAATGTGGAAGTACTTCCCTGCTGAAGATTCTACATGGGAGGATGAGAATTTTATACAAAAGCATCCATAACTACTCAAGCATTGAGGAAAACACTTTTTTGAAGGATAAGGGAATGTTAGGTCCCTATAATACTAGTGTAGACCCTTATTGTTACTGTTATACCCATGTAGTCCCCATATTATTATTATTGTACCCCATAGAATCCCAATATTGTTATTGTTGTGCCCTTATATTATTATTTTTATGTAGGCTTCGATTATATTGTGAGCCCTTAGACTCCTATATATATAAAGGAGGTTTTTTCATTTGAATAATCAAATAATTTTCTATTTATGTGATGTAAAGGAGGTTTCCCCCTCCAAGAGGCTATTTTTCAACTCATTGTTCTACCTTTTCTTCCCTTCTATGAGTTGGTTGCATAACATATTATCCCACAATATCATGTCATAGTTTCTGTGATTTTTTGTTTGGACTATAATATGGAAACCATAGAGAAACTTTAACATCACACAGCCAATGAGTCGCAGATATGAAATTTAAGGGAACAATGTTATGTGAGAATTGCCACCCATGCATTAATTTTAGAGGCTGCCATGTAATCCTCCTTCCCATGGTCCTCACATGGCACCCTGCACTTGTGGTTGCATGTACAGTTGAGATCCTCTGACACAATCCAAGGTTGGAGAGATGATCTCACAACTCTAACCTTATTATCTCACCTTATTCCCTTTCTCATTTCTCATTGTCTTGTTTCATTTTTCTCTTTGTTGGAGTTTTGGAAAAATGTCAAATGCACTATATATTGTTGTGAGGGTTTCCATAATGGCTATAATTTGGGGTTTTTATACTAAAAATTAAGTTCTCTTACCGAAATTTTACTTTGTTGGAAATCGTGGAAACTAGCAGCTATATCCTCCTTTTCAAATGTGGGGCATCCCCATAGCTCCTCGATTTCAACCTGGAACAATGGTGAGAAATGTTATTTTCTTTTTTATTTTTCTACAAGACATGTTCCTTATTTTATTTACTTTCCCTATAATTTGTATATGTTTACATACTCCTTTTTTTATGTATATGCATGACTGCATCTTATAAAGTTCATTTTATGTGTTGTGGCTCTAGTTTACTCTGGATTTATTGACTTCACCAAGTATTCGACTCATCTCAGGGTTTTTGAACTAGCTTCTCCTCCTTCGTGGTTTCTGGGTATGGCTACTCACCCTCTCTCACTTTGATTTAGGTTTTGATGTAGTGTAATGGTTATTTCAAAAGGGTTGATGATAAAATTCATGCTACAATAGGGCGACATCCTTTTCAACACTAGTACAATGAGGTTCTACCAGAGTTTCAGGTATTTTCTTATACATCAAATTTAATTTTCAATATCTATTTTTAGTTGAACGATCCCTAACTTTAGTGTGCCAGTCTAGCTCGCTTCAAGTGGGATTTAGTGTTAATTGTTTGCTATGGAAGTAACAATACTCTTTGATTTTTGTGTTACACCAGTAACAATTTTGTATTGACTGCTTTATGTTATTTTTTGGATGGAAGACGGGATATACCGATGGATTTAACTAATAGGTACAATACCCTCCTTTACTCTACCTTCCTTTGTTTGATGAATTTATGGATTTCATTTTGTCTTTGACATATTTATTTTCTCGCGTGCTTTCCTGCAGGTATGGGTAGAAGCTCAGTTCTCTTTGCATTGTTCATGCCGAAGGATCTCCTCTAATTTTGACTCATGCTTGCAAGTCAATAGGTTAGTCTTCGTGGTGTTCTTAATACTATGGTAACCCCATTCAGATCGGATTGAGTCATGAGCTTCAAGTTTTTGCTTTGTTATTTGGTGTTTATTTGAGGGTTGAAAACTATCTATTCAAATGTTCCCCTTACCAAGGAATTTGAAAAGGGTTTAACTTTACAATGGTTTTATGCCTTTCATTTATTCGTTAAAAGCAGTAGCTTTGGCTAGCTCCAAAAAGATAATGAATCTTTGTACTTAATTCTATTCTGAACAGATATATTTATCAAAAGCGATTAAAACCTTCATTATTTTTTTTGAAGAGAGGTTTAGTTTTATGGGACAATTATAGCTAATGTGTAATCCTATAGATGATTTTCATTATGAGTTCTTCCTCTGTCAAATTTGATATGAAAAAGTGAATTTTCATTAATGTATATGATTATTAGTTAACGAATTTGATTCGTATTTTCTATATTAGCATGAAATCCTCCGACCAGTGAATTTTATTTTTCCATTTATAGTATCTATGTGTTTCTAAAATGTCTAAGGGAAATATTTATCTCTTACAAAATTTAGATTTTCAAATCGGTCGTTCAATCCCAACCAACTGATTTTGTTTATTGTTAACGCTTGTCTCTCTTTGAGTACTTTGATCTTCCTACGTAAAGGTTTCAAAATGTAAAAGGAAGGATTGATATAACCCCCATGACTTCAAGGATATCCATTATATTTTTCTCAAATGTGAAAGAGTGATCTTAGATAAATTCTTTCTACTTGACAGATGTACTTTCAACTCTGGTTGTAATTTTGATTATGGGTGCTTTATATAATAGTTCTATGAGCCAAATTCTAGTCGTCCTCGATACCGCACCAAGTCTTTGAGAAAGTGAAAACTATTTTCGTTTCTTTTATTATATACATGTATAATTTTCCTCATTCATTGCTCTTATCCAAGATTTGTGTTAAATAAGTTTATGAAAATCTTACTATAAATTTTTATCTTTCCTTCTAAAGATATAATCGAGTTTGTTAGACACTAGTTAGTGTATGAAATATACTCACATAAGGGAATCAAATGGATACTACTTACATTGTAGCCCCCCTCTACACACTCCATGGTGACGTAAAAAGCTCACTCCTTACGAACAATAATTTAACTAAGTAAATATTCCATACCTTTTATCTCACCTCATAACCACGCTATCCTTAATGGATACACATCTTTAATCTCCTCCTAGCCCTCTTCTTTCGATAATTGTATTAGCTCTAACTATCCCTGGTGAGAGAGACGGGTAAGGTTTACAAACCAAAAATAACGCATATAGTTAACTAATACGCCAAGGAATTTATATCAACCAACTCTTTTTATCACTACCATATTATGAAAAAGCATACTCGTTGTTGATTTAAATAGGATGAATAATGCTGCAATTCTTCACAAATATCAGTGTCTATAGTACACACATAGGTATTATAATTCAGAAAAATTTATCACACTTATCATTGTTTAGTACAAATACAATTGAATTACAAATGAGCCTTATTCGTCGCGCTCTAATTATTTTTTTTCTTGTGATCATACAGATTCCATTTCATACATTCTGTTAATTCAGTAGAATATTCACATATAAAACTCCTAAATAAAATAATAATTAGAAATTCTAACCATGTAGCACCTGGAAATACACTTGGTAAATACACATTCCTCCCAACCATGAAGGAAATCCTTTTTTTCCCCTCGAGCTCAAATATGCTTTCCCCTTGAAATATCCAAAGAAGCAACAGCATTTCCCCTTGATTCCAAGGTAATGTATTTCTATACATTTTCTTCCCTAGAATATTTTTTCTTGGTGGTGTTTTGCATTTTGTGGTTATGCTAACCCACTCGCCTAGGTTATCCTTTTTTTTTTGAAAAAAAGTGTTTCTTCCTTTTTCTTTAAAGCCTACCTTTCTCTCCTGTGACGCTTTATTCCAGCCATACTTAGCATCTTTCTTCAACTAAGTGATTAATGGATTTTTTTCCTCCTATTTCATTAAAATTGATTTATCATATCCTAGGGATTTTTAGGTTTCCTTTTTAGGGAATTTTTATTTTACACTCATCCATGAAGGATGATTTGCCAAATTTGGTAAGAATATCTTTACTCGAGTGGTTCTTTCGCAATTAATTTCTAGCTTTTATATTTACTAATAAAATTTATTTAGTACATCATAATAGTTTCCTATTCATATTCATTCCAAGAACTCGTGGATTTCCCACCATTAAGTTTATAAACATATTAGTCTAAATATAGAAAAATCTAACCATTAGTATAGAGGGGTGTTACATCTTCCCCCCCTTTTTATTCAGCACTGCCCTCAGTATTCGTTGTTCAATAAATTTAATTTTGAGATAGTGCCTAATAGGAATCTTTCATTTTATCTTCCATCTCCCAAGTAGCCTCCTGAGGTTTGAAGTGCTTCCATTACACTTTAACTCAAGCGATGACTTGATTCCGTAGAAGGATATCATTCCAATCTAAGATACAAAATGCATTTTCTAGAAAAACTTTATATGGTTCAACCTGTATCAAATTCCAATCAATAATGTGAGAATTATCATGGATATATCTCTTTAACAAAGACACATGAAAATAATTGTGTATTCTAATATGGCTAGGAAATACCAGTTGCTATGCAATTGGTCAAAATCTATCCAAAACCTCAAAAGTCACACAAATTCATGGTGCCAGTTTTGTACAAGTTCTGGTTCTTAAGGTACTTTCCCTTGTTTTCACCCTGAAGTAAACATGGTCAACAATATTGAATTATTTGGAGTTCTCTTCACATTGAGATAACTTTTATGCCTGTCCTATGTGGTTTTCATGTTTTCCTAAGTTTCTCCACCACTTGCTCGATTTCATGCGATGCCTTTGTCCTCAATATCAAACGACCTTTAGGCTGACTCCATTTGAGTAGTGTGTGGCATTTTGTACCATACAAAGCTTGAAAGGGACTCATTTTTATTGAGGTTTTGAAGCTATTGTTGCATGAAAACTCTCCTATGTCGAGAAAATCCTCCCATTTTTTAGGTTTGTCCATGATGTACATTGCTAGCATGTTTTCCATAATCTGATTAGTTCTCTCTGTCTTACCATATGTTTGGGGGTGGCATGTACTGCTAAGATTTAGTTTTTTCCCCATGCCTACAAATAAGAGTCTCCAAAATTTGGAAGTGAATTTGGCATCGTGATCAGACACTATCATCTTTAGTACTCCATGCATTTGAAATTTTTCTTTCACAAAAATGTTGGTAATCTATGTTATTCCATAAGTATACTGTGACGGTATCAATTGTGTTTCCTTTCTTAAAGTTTCCACCGCTAACATAATGGAATCATGTTGTTATCTTGTCTTTGGAAACCCCATAATAAAGTCCATTGAAATTACTTCCCATTTCCATTAAGCAATGAGTATTAGATTTAACAATCCTGCACGGAGTTGGTGCTCCACTTTTACTTGCTAACATTTTAAACATTTTGATAAGTAATTTTCCAACTCTTTTTTCATGCCTAGCTAGAAAAATTATTTCCTTAATGATGTTATCATCTTTTGATATCCAAGATGTACTGCATATGGTTTCTTATGAATTCATCTAATATCAACTATTTCAAAGCACTAAAATTAGGTACGTACAATCTATTTTTGTAGATTAACAATTTTTTAGAGCTTTCTGTATAACTTGGAATTGTTGTTTGCCATAATTTATGTTGAATATCTAGGTATTTAGGGTCATATGGTATGGAATTTTTACTGTGCTCCACAAAATATTTATTAGCATTGCTAACATATAACCCCATTATGCCATGTGCATGTCTTATTAATGCATCATCAAATTTATTTTATTTTCCTCTTATGTGTTTAATGTCAAAATCAAATTCACTAAGAATAGCTAGCCACCTAGACTATCTAGAATTAAGATTTGGTAGGGTGAAAAATTATTCCAAGCTGATATGATCTCGTACCAAATTACTTTTTTTTCCTAATAAGTGGTCCCTCCACATTTTTAAAGCATGTATTGCAGTAGAAAACTTTAGGTCTTGTATCGCATAGTTCTTTTTGTGTGTTTTGAGTTTCCTAGACTTAATATAAGCGACTATTGAATTATCCTCCATCAAAACCCCCCATAATTCTTCCAAACAAGCATTGGTGCAGACAAAAAATTATTTATTTGGATCTGCAATATGTAGAATAGGAACCACTATAAGAAAATGTTTCCATTTGTCAAAACCTACCTGAAATTTAGTTGTCCACTCAAATTTAACTCCCTTCTTCTATAAGGATGTAATAGGGTAGGAATGTTTAGAGAATCCTTCTATAAATATTTCGTAATATCTGGTGATTCCTAAGAACGAGTAAAACATTTTACACATCCTTAAGTATGGGCCAATTAAAAATAGTTGTAGTCATCTCAGGATCAACATACAGTGTCCCCTTTGAGATTACATGGTCCAAATATTGTAATTTGTCTTTAAAAACTCACATTTCCTAAATTTAAAATATAGTTGATTTTCCCTTAATTTTTGCAACACTAATCTCAGGTGTTCCTCATGCTTTTCTTCATTCTAGGAATACATTAAGATGTCATCTATAAATGCCAACACAAATTTATCAAGGTAGTTGTTAAGTACATTGTTTATTAAACACATATAGTTTGCTAGTGCATTAGTAAGACCAGAAGGAAACACTACAAATTTGTAGGGACCATATATGGTTCTTAAAGTCGTCTTATGAATATCTTCATCTTTTATTCTCAGCTAGTTTCTCCCCTCACTTGATCGAACATATCATCAATACGGGGAAACAAGTATTTATGTTTTATGGTTAACTCATTCAAGTGTTGGTAATCGATGCACATTATGAATGTGCCATATGTTTTCTTGACAATAGTACAAGCCCCACCATGGTGAGACACTAGGTCTAACATAACCTTTATATAATAGTTCCTATAACTACATCTTCACTTCTAATAGCTTTGGTATACTCATTCGATAAGGATCTCTAGATAATGGACTGGCACCTGGTACTAGATAGATGGAGGAATCTATGCCTCTGTAGGGAGGTGAACCTCAGATTTCTTCTCGAAAGCCATCCTGAAATTCATTCATGATTGGAAGTGTTTCTAAATTATGCGTTTTTGATTGTTGTTGATTTATTTTCACATGCACTAGGAACAAATGAAATCCTTTTCTTGCAGTCATTTTCAGCTATAAGGCTGAAAATTGTTTGATTCATACTAATTTTCGTATACCCTTAATTAATTGTGTTTTCCCATCTCAACTCATGCAAATTACTATTTTCTCTGAACAATTTATAACAACTCCATGTTTCTTTAACCAGTCCATGCCTATTAATACATCATAAGACCCTAAAGAAATTATATTTAAATTTACTTGTGTGAAATAACCATTTATGTTAATGGGACATTGTCTTAATTGAATGGTTACCCTTCTTTTTGTGTTGGTTGCTAACTGTACCAACCATGTATCCTTAAATTTTTTAGATTTTAAGTCACATTTTTCCCCAAGTTGAGGACTAGTGTATCTTATACTAGTCCCTAGATCAATTAAAACAAAAAAAATATTTGTTTCAAATGATACCTTAAATCTCAATCATCGTATATTTATGCTCATCCTATTTTTCCTCCTCCGTGACACTTATACTAGTAATATTTCTATAAATTTCATTCACAGTTGTTGCCTCCTCGAAAAATTGAATATTTCAAATGGATTTGGGATTATGTGGCCAGTCCCTTAGTAAGTGTGGTTTTCCACGTCCCCAACGCTTCAGAGGTTCTCTCTCCTTGGCCCCACTAATATTTTTCTTGTTAAGATCCATGTGTTTTGACCCAGTTTCTGACTGTGTTGGCTGATTTAAATTTCCCTTGCAAAAACTATTCCTCTAATGATCCTTGCCAAAAATTTTAAGATAAGATGGTTTTTTCCTTCATGATCCCATTGCAATTTTGGTCCTATATTTACCTTACCAAGTTTTTAAATCTTCACCCCTACATATGAACTACTAGTAGCACAATATTTCTTTCCTTACTGCCTCATCCATTATCTCAGGATTGTCAAACTCAATCCTTTCTTGTAAGGGGTTTGTAAGAAGTTCAATAATCGTTATACCTTATATTTCTCCTCTCTAATGTAAGGAACATGCCACAACAAATTGGTAAATTTAGCCACAAACTAATCCATTGTTAATTGCACCAAAATTAATTCATGAAATTTATTTCCTCTATAGTCATAATACCATTCATTTAGATATCAAGACTGTAATTGTCTTTGGAATTCCTCCGAGGACATTGTCTTATCCTTCAAGGTATGTATTGCTTTGGCCTCTTCCCACCAGAGAGTAGCTTTACCTTACCATTGGTAAATGGAAAATATGGCTTATAATTTCTCTCATACTCATACAGATGGAGATACTTGGTCATGTTGAGAAGCCAAGCCTCTGTATCCTCTTCCTTTTCTCCATTGAAAGTAGGGGGCTTTATTTCACTAAACTCCCCTTGTAGTTCCACCTTCTTCATTCATTTATGATTTCTGGGATAAGTCTTGTCTGAATCACCTCCACTTTCATACTTCTTTGATTCCATCTCCACGTTGTTCCTTTTTCGTGTTTCTCTCTCTATTATTCTATCACTAGATTTTTCAGTCAACTCTTTTATCATTTTTTTTTATTCTTAACTGGCTTTTAGCAGGTGTTCATTGCTTTTACCGAGGTGAGCCAAGTCCTGCCGCAAATTTCTGACAATATCCATGAACTGAGATACATATGGGGTGCTTTTATTCCCCAACTTTACGTATTATTCCCCTTCTATTGCGATGAATGGTGGGGAACCATATGCCATACCTCAAAAACTAACTTCACTTGGATACTTTATAGTGAACACCAACAAAAATTAATATGACTAATCAACATTTCAATTTTTCACACCTTTACTTAGTAATGTGGTGGGTCTTTTCTACCTTAGTTTTGAACTTAAGCTTTGATAACATGTATCATATACTTGGTTCTTGAATTATTTTTTTCTATACATATTTTTTCTATATATATTGAGTCACTTATACACGAGTTTTGTTAGTTTCTTACAATATCTTATGACATTCATTTTTCTATACATATTTTTTCTATACATATTCAGTCACTTATACACGAGTTTTGTTAGTTTCTTACAATATCTTATGACATTCATTAACCTATGTGAGTTACTCATAAACTTCATATTCCTCGATAGAATGGAATGATAATTTAATATTACTATAATTCTTAACTTTGGTACTTCCGTTCCTATTGACTAACTTACCTCTACTCATTAGCATAATACCAACTATATTGACTTCACTATACTATTGACTAACTTAACTCTACTCATTAGCATAATACCAACTATATTGACTTCATTATACTATTTTTTATTAGGGATATTTCATCTTACCTTATTAAAATTTACGTGTGCTTGGGATATATATCAATGGATATATAATTAGTGGCTATACGATGGACCTACCCCATCTCAACCCAAAGTCTCCTTCCTATTATCACACAATATCATGCGTTAGTTTCTGTTTTTCTGTGCAATAATATGGAAACCCTGGAGAATATTAAACATCACATGGTTGATTTGGTGAGCTGTACATATGAAATTTAAGGCAACACTGTTATCTGAGCATTGGCACCCATGCGTTACACTTGGAGGCTCCCACATATTCCTGCTTCACATGGCACCCTACACTTGTGGTTCCGTGTACAGTGGAGATTCTCTTACATGATCCAAGGGTGGAGAGACCATATCACAACCCAAACCTATTATTTCACCTTATTCGCTTGCTCATTGCTAAGTGCCTAGTTTTATTTTTCTCTTTGTTGGCTCTTTGGAAAAATGTGGAATTCACTATATAACGTTGTGAGGGTTTCCATAACGGTTGGCATCTCGGGTTTTCGTGGTAAACATCAAGTTCTCTTACTAACAGTTAACTTCGTTGGGAACCCCATAAAATGGTAGCTAACTCCTTTCCAAATGCGTGGCATTCCCAACGCTCTTCTCTTTCGAGCTGGAACAATGGTGAGAAATGTTCTTTTCCTTTTTATGTTTTTACGAGGCTAGGTACCTATTTTATTTACTTACCATGTAATTTTTATATGTTTCCTTAATCCTTTTGGTATATATATATATATATATGCATGAATGTGTCTTATACATTTTATTTTATGGCATCCAGGTCTAGTCTGCTCTAGATTTGTTGAGTTCACCAACTATCCGACTCATCTCCAGGTTTCTGGACTAACTTCTCCTCCTTCGTGGTTTCTAGGTATAACTCTTCACCTTGTCACGCATTAATTTGTGTTTTCATGTAGTGTAATGGCTATTTAAAAAGGGTTGATGATAAAGTTCATGCTACAACAGGGTGGCGTCTTGTTTCACGCTAGTACAATCAAATTCTTCAAGAGTTTCGAGTATTTTATTATACATCAAAATTGAATTTTCATTACCTATATTTAGTCAAATGATCCCTAACTTTAGTGTGCTCACTCTAGTTCACTTCAAGTCGGATTCAATATTAAATTTATTGTTATGGAAGTAACTATACTCTGTGATTTTTGAGTTACACTGGTAACATTTCCTTATTGATAGTTTTCTGTTGTTTTTGGACAAAGGAGAGGAGAAAACTGTTGTTTTTGGACAAAGGAGAGGAGAAAACAATGGCTTTAACTAGATGTAATACCCTCCTTTACTCTATCGTCCTATGTTCGATGAAGTGGTGAATTTCATTTCATTTTCGACATATTTATTTTCTCGCGTGCTTTCCTCGAGGTATGTGTGGAAACTCAGTTCCCTTTATGCCCTCCACACCTCAGGATGCCTCCAACCTTTAACTCGTGATTTCCACTCAACAGATTGGTCTTCGTGGCATTCTTCATACTCTAGTTTCCCCGTTCATAATGGATTGATTCATGGGATTCATATTTTCCCTTTGTTATTTGGTGTTTTATGCCTTAAATTTATTTGCTAAAAACAATAGTTTCGGCTTAGCTCTGAAAAGATATCGAGTCTCTGTACTTAATTATCTTGTGAAATGACATATTTATCAAAAGGATTAAACACTTCATTGTTTTTTTTTAAAGATGTTTAGTTTTATAGGAAAATTATAGCTAATGTGCATTCTTGTAGGTGATTTTCATTATGAGTTCTTCCTCTGTCAAATTTCATTTGTAAATTTGAATTTACAGTAATATATATGATTCTGACATAACGAATCTGGTTCGTATTTTGTATATTAGCATGAAATACCCTGACTGGTGAATTTTGTTTTTCCATTTCCTATTCATGTAAACGTGCCTTTGTGTTTCTAAAACTGGCTAAAGGAAAAATGTCTCTTACATAATTTTGAGTTTTAAATCAGTTTTTCACTCTGACGCAATATTTTTTTTTTTATTGTTAGCGGTCGTCTATACAGGCGTACTCTGATGTTGCTGTGTAAAGCTTTCAGAATGTAAAAGGAAGGATTGATGTAACACCCATGGCTTCAAGGTTCATAAGATATCCCTTATATTTTCTTGAAATGTCAAAGAGTGATCTTGGTTAAATTATTTGTACTTGACAGATGTATTTTCAACTTCAGTTATAATTTTGATTTTGGGTGATTTATATAATAGTTTTATGAGTCAAATTCCAGTCGTCCTAGCTACCGCACGAGTATTCTAGAAAGTGAAAAGTGATTTCTTTTCCTTTCTTACATACATGTAGAGTGTTGATGAAAATCTTACTGTAAATTTTTATATTGGCTGCTAAACATGTAACCAAGTTTGCTAGACACTAGTTGGTGCACGAAATATAGTTACGCAAGGGAATCAACTAGCTAGTAATTACATTGTGGCCCCGCTATGCACACTCCCTAGCGATGTACCGATCTCGTTCCTTACACAAATAAAGTTAACTCAAACAAATCTTTCCCGCCTTGGTGCACGAAATATAGTTACGCAAGGGAATCAACTAGCTAGTAATTACATTGTGGCCCCGCTATGCACACTCCCTAGCGATGTACCGATCTCGTTCCTTACACAAATTAAGTTAACTCAAACAAATCTTTCCCGCCTTGTATCTCACCTTATAACCATGCTATCCTTAATGGATACATCTCTTTACTCTTGTCCTAGCCCTCTTCTTTCGATAATTGTGTTAGCTCTAAATTTCCCCAGTCAAAGAGTTGGATAAGGTCTACAAACCAATAATAACACATATAGTTAACTAATATGCCAAGGAATTTATCTCCACCAACTGTTTTTAGCACTACCAGATTATGAAAAAACCTAGTGGTTGTTGATTTCAATATGACGAATATTACTGCAATTCTTCACAAATATCATTGTTTACAGTAGACAAAGCAGTAGTCTATAACGCGACTTTTTGAAAGCCTTTCTGGCGGATTTTTCCGGTCAAAATCCGGCAGCAATTCATTGGAATCCCAAGTTTGATAGCTAGTTTCTGCACAATCAATGGCTCCCAGGGGTTTTTCAGGGTGCTGAATCCAAATATGCAGTTAAAAAACCATTTTAACTGCTAAAAATCAAGATTTAACCTCATTTCTTCCGCCAGATTCCGTCATCGGAATCTCCAAAAAGTCGCATTATAAACAACTCCGTAGACAAATAAGTATTATAATTCAGCAAAATTTATCATACTTATAATTGTTTAGTACAAGTACCTTGGAGTTAAAAATCAACATAATTTATCACCTTGTGATTATTTTTTTTCTTCTCGTCATAATGATACCATTTCATACAGTGATAAATTCTAACTATGTAGTAGCTGTAAATAGAGTTGGAAATACAGGTTACTCCCAATCCTGAACTGAATTCTTCAGTTCCCCTGAGTTGAGATATGCTTGCGCTTTGAAATCTCCTAAGAAACTACAACCTCTCCCCTTAATTCCAAGGTAATGTATTAATATACATTTTCTTCCCTCACATAGTACCATTTTTCATGGGTCCCCTAGGCTATCTTTCTTTCTTTTCTCTGAAAAAATGTTTCTTCTTTTTTCTTTAAAGTCGGCCTTTCTCTCCTGCAACACTTTATTTCACCCATAATTATCATCTTTATTCAACTCAGTGATTTAATGGAATTTTTTATCCTATCTCATTAAAACTTATTTATTATTTCCTAGGGATTTTTGATAGTCCTTTTAAGGGGATATTTATTTTAGTCTCATCTATTAAAGATGATTTCCAAAATTTGGTGAAAATCTCTTTACTCTAGTGCTTCTTTCCCCTGTAATTTCCAAAGTTTCTATTTCTTAATAAAATTAATTTGTTACATCGTAACATTTTCCTGTTCATATTCATTCCAAGCTCTCATGGCTTTCATGCCATCAAGTTTATAAAGAAATCATTCTAAATATAGGAAAATGTAGCCATAAAAACAAAAGGGTGTTACATACACGTGATGTTAATTACCCAAGCAGATTTCTCAAGAAAAATAGCAATAACCCTGGTAAGGATAAGGTGAATAGATTTATTATTGCTACCAACTAAGAAGCAACATGTGTTACGTGAATTTCTAGGCTTGGAGTACTTCACTAGTGAAAGACTGATGATGACTACAATGTAGCAAGAGAAAATATAAGGTGGTTTATCCATTGTTTACTTCCTAAGAGATTTAATCACTTAGGTTACATGAACTAGCTTCTTATATCTAACACCGTGTGCAATCACGAGGTAGAAATCATTTGACTAAGGCTTACTTGCTTAGTTATATTGCAATTAAGGCTACATATTGAGTACTCTTAGTTCATTGTTATTAAGATCTGCATTTAATTACACCAAGATGATTCTTGGGAAAGTATTAGTCACGAAAATAAGGCTAGAAAGTAGAGGTCGTGTAATTAACAACTAGCGAAATTGACTGATGTATTCAGATTCAATATGTATAGTAATTAACAACTGACGAGATTGACTGATGTATTCAGATTCAATATGTACAGTGATTCATAGTCAAATATCTAAAGTGTCAGATTTTCCTAAAGCACATATTCTTTTGATAATGTTTAAAAATATTCAAATTATTTTTTAATATGTTCTTGTTATCCTTTATGTATGGAAAATCCTTCATTTAATTTATATAAATTAAGGGCAATTTATCCACATTAAAGTAAAAGTGCATACATGTTGGAATCATGAAATTTTCTCTATCATGCTCATAGTTGGGACATCAATTAATAAATAAGTATACATAATCGATAATAAGAATCACGAGGCATAAACTAAAGCTTATTATTACATAATAGTGTACTAGAAATAATTTTCTTATGTGAGAATCATATTGGGCAAGAAAAGTATACAATATTGGGTATCATACCAGAAATTATGATAATCTAGCAGAAAGAAATACCACGTTGTGGAAATGTGCACAAACTACAAGAGGAGTGACATTGACATTGCCATTGTGTGGTTCTTGTTACATATAGAATCGTGTTTAAGTTGGAAGTGGTCTTTAGGTATAAGTTTCTTGTTATTGAGTTGGATTACAATTGGAATGATTAAAGAGGAAAAGGTGTAATAAGTGGTTAAGAAAAAATCATTTTACATGAATAAACTTAATGGGGAAATTAAAATTGAAAATTCAATTGTTCAAAATATTTGAATAAAATAAAAATTGGTTATTGAGTCTAAAATTAAAATACATAGGATTCAAGAAAAATAAATGTACTATTATTAAAAGGAGTGTATCATATCAATTTATAAATTATATATTTAAGACAAAAGTAAAAAGAAGTGTTATGAATTTTTATCATGTATAAAGATGAAATTATATGAATGAAAAATTGCAATATTTTAGGAAGGAAAAATTGTAATTCAAAAGTAGGGTCATCACTACTATGAAATATATTGAATTGAGTTTTTTATTTTTTTTGAAATGAACCATGTCGAAAAGTGTAGTGATCGGGTGATTTCTAATAGGTAAGAATGTTACATAGCGTAGATATTATGTGATAGAAATGCAAATAGCATGTCTTAATGATGTGTTAGTTGGAAATGGAAATGGTAAAGACTAGTTTTGATGTCTAAATAGACATTGTTTGTGTGTCATTTGTAGTTTTTTATCCCTCTATCCTCTCCCTATTTCACGTACTAGTGTTGAATCACACCCAATTCCAAGAAACACTGGAATTAGCAAGCCAGTAGGAAAACTTTACGATTTATTAATTCAAAATATAGGTATGTTGTAAGGACAAAAAGCCCTTAGTCTAGGGATTATTGAAGGAATTGTTATTTTGGTACCAATCCATTAATGAGTGAGTATTGAATGAAGATTTGATGCATTGTAATTTGGATCAAAATATGTGCATTGAACAGATTTGCAACTAGCATAGAATTCCCCACTTGAATCACAACCAAAACGGTCATTTTAAAAAATAATGTTCTATACTAGGTATTATCGTTGTCAAGAAGTCGGTATTTTAGGTTGTAAGCTAGATGAGGATGTGAACTAGGATTTCTCATTGATTAGTCTAGCTTGGAAGAAGTATATCAATGTGTAACACAATATTCTACATAGAGGTATGACTATGATATAATTGTGTACATTTCACAGTTTCAAAGCTTTAGCTAACCCACAACTTAAAATTGAATTGAAGTTAATGTGAACATTATCACGGAATCCAATTTGAGGTCGACTGTGAGCAAAACAGAAGTTGGTAGTTAGGGCTTCGTGCACTGTAACTAGGGTTTCATCTTAAACATTTTTTAGCCTATATATGATCGAATCGAATTGAGTATAAACTATCAAAGTTCAAAACTCACATAGAAAGCTGGACAATTTCATTCCCAGAGCTGCAATTTATATATGAAGTCAGCCAAAGAATTTATAAGTATTGCATTAGCTCTCATTTATTTTCTACCTATGTCTAACCACTATTAAATTCCATCGATTGTCACCGATGACTATAAAACAATCATCGTGTACTTTCAAAATCATAGGAGCAATGGGGGTGTTTATTATTCTGACACCTCCCCTTAATCACGGCCTATATGTTAACTTATCTATTGGTCTAAGTCTTAGCTAGCCTTACAAACATGACTGAAATATTTCATTTTCACTTTATTTGCTAAAATATATTGATGAAACTTTTTCATGAACTTGTTTCTCCAAACTTTGATGTGTTCAACTTCTTTCTCCTTCTTCTTACTCCAAATCATGAACACTACATATTGTTCCTTGTTACAACTAGGATGATGCCAATACATTTCAACTCCTTTTTTCAACACGTTCAATTCCATCACTGAGAGAATTTAAGTATTGTCCAATTGACTCATTCATGTTGTTTTAAACAAATTCCAAGCCTTGATTGTAGATAGGCATTACAACGGAGTTATATTCTTCTTTTTTTGTTGCTTCATCCTAGTGGATACAAATACCTGTGCACTCATAAACACTAGTGAGATTTAAAAGATCATAATTTGATTTCTTTTCATATTTCTATTCTTCTGCCAAATCCTTGTATTAAGTTTCATTTGGCTTGTCAAATTGATCTTCAAACTATGTTACAACTCCATTGAGTAGTTAATCTATGAGTTTCTTTTCCTATAACATTTGGAATAAAATTTCTCTTGAAATTTGTTCATTATCATATTTCACTTTAATTTCTTCAATGCCTTCACTCTATTTTTCTGTAACTTTCTCTATAATTTCTTCTAGTGACTCTCGATACATTTTTCTGATTGTCACAATTATTTCACATTTAACAAAGATTGCTCCACACAACGCTTAGTTAATCTTATCTTTTCCTGACACTGGCAATCTTTGAATTTAGAATAACACCAGGCCTCGCTCTACCTCTCACTTCCTCGGATGTGCACCACCCTTTATCTATGCTACAAAACCTCTTCCACTCTTCTGAACAATATTTTCCAATATCGAGCTCACCTACAGGCAACCTCATCCACCACTGGACTTCATAAAAACAACTCCTCTATTACCCGACAACCTCATGGAAACACAACAAAGCAAGGCTTCACAAACTTATTGGCCACTGATTATTTACATTACAAGGTAGTTCCCATAATGTGTTTAATCATAGGTTCACAATAGAATCACTTTGCTCCAACTTCTAAATTCATGTATGCAACACATAGGCTCCAAAACACATACCACACAAGTTAGGTCCAACTTCTTACTGCTTAAGCACCACGATGACAAAGTTGACTCTTTATTCGATTCTCGACACAACTTTATGTATCTTCCAACAACATTGATACACTGCAACATACAATTCCAACACTACAACACAATCAAACATGCCATTTTCCTCTACCACAAGGAATGCCTCACATGACATTCACAACTCTTACCAATCAGTTGGCTAACTCCTCCACGTCCCATAGAATCTCTTGAACCAAGGGCTCAACAAAAATGTTGGAACAATAGGGTGCCACACTAGTTGGGTGTTTCCTCCACATGGATTCTTCATCAAAATTCTCCTCTACTACACACAAGTCTTCATGCTCCACTTCTCGACATGCTTTGAACTTCATTGTTTGCATAGAATTTCTCCTAATACATAAACTTGTGCCACAGTCTCATATACGATAGATCTTAGACTCCCACGATCTCACAGATGAAAGCGTTGAACAATTACACTCCCTAGCACAAGGAGAAATAATTGTTTTAACATCTCTTCAGCATCCCCCTTTTCACACACAAGGAAATAGCTAGATTACATGCACTTTATTTCATGGTTGGCCTCCCATCTTCACTAGTATCACAAATAGTTCACACTTCAATATTCCATCAATGCAAGAGAGCCTCCACACAGGCTTGACACCAGTTGACAATTTTGCTCAATGCAAGCTCCTATGCACACAAACACACCTCTATATGTCACTTAATTCAACCTCTTTTTCTCCTCCATGCTCATCGCACATGCTGAGATTGATACAATTTTATATTGAGAAGAACATTGTTGGATATTTACACATAATGCAATATTGTAGACTCTTACCTTTCACAATTATAGCCTTCACATAGTAGTAATATTCCTCCTAGTCCGTGACTTTCAGCAATGCTACCACAACTCAATTGTCACATTTAGAGTGGTTAAAACTTTGAAAGATCTGAGCCTTAATCACAACTATAGGGAGATTGCTCCACCCTTCAATTTTAGAAAAATATTGAAAAACTTCCTTTCACAACCACCTACCACACAACAACATGAACAAGAGGACTACAACTTTCATCGCACATTCAACTAGCACATGTTTCCTCAACAACACAAGTTTTCCATATACGTTTTTCTACATAAGCTTTCTGTCCTTCAACCACTTCTTACACTCTATGCTAGCGACTTCTCCAAGAAACTCCTATTCTCTTTGGGGTTGCCTGCACACCTGTTTTAATGAATCGGCTTCACATTGGGTTCACCACTCATGAACTGTCGCATATTAAAAATGAACACCTACCAAACTCAAGCCTCTTTCTGCTCAGTCTTAGATGTCAATTGCAGAACATCACACTTCCATGTAGCCTTGTACAGATTTTTAGTGCACTCCTTCACCACTAAAAACTCTTCTACTTATGAAATCTCTTCATACAGGATATGATCACAAAGTGAATCAACAAATCCTCTGCACTCCAACAATGTTCAAACAATGCTCTCCAACAGCAGGATCTTAGAACCTACTAGAAGGTTTCCCCTCTCCTAAACAAAACTAAAAATAGATTCAACAATTGAAGAAACTCACTCTACTTCCAACTTCACAACCCCCAATTCTAATACCATGTTAGAGTTGAAAGCTCACACAAAAATCTTAAAGATTTCATTCCCACACACTATAATTTATTCATGAATGAGTTGAATGTGCACCCTAGTCATTGAGTTATTCAAGCTCCTTCATGAACAAGATTTACATCAAAATTTAATAGTTCGGGAACATTGTATTTTTTAAGGATTTAATATTTTTCCTCTTTATATATATTATTGTAGGCGACCATCCTGGTTCAAAAATTCATATACATATGTATATATATGTATATATATTGTAGGTGAATATTCAATAAAGAACATGTAATTTACCATTAAAAATGGTATATGTTTTGTGAATATCATTCATTTAATCATATATATGTAAAAGATAGCAGATTTTTTAACCAAATCGGCAATTTTTTTTCAACAGATATCCAAAAATAGAACATTTGTGAAATTTTACCCCTAAAATTTACCCCATTGGTTTGTTTCTAAGGAAACTGGACTTAACAAAAAATTGTAGCTTTTAAAATGAACCAAAAAATGAGTTTCTTGATTTTGTATCGAGTTTGATAGGTTTGCACCATAACAAAATAAACTATTTACAGAGGTAGAAGCATAAGGGACATTCTTCATCCTTTAACTAAAAAAGCTAAAGATATGATAGAAAATAGTATATAACAAGAGTACATTAGGATTTGCATTAGTTTGAGGCCTCAACCAACAAAGGTTCATTGACATGATTTTGTTAGGAACCTGAATTAGTGCATAATCCTAGGTGAACCTCAATTTTGTCGAGCCTTTGGTCCATGGATCATGACCTCACCTTGATTTCACCAAACTGAAGGATAATTTCCTCTTGAGACTCATTTCAATCTATCATCAATCTTCCCATCAAGGCTTTTAAGTCCCAATAAAGGTCTAAATTGTGCATTCAGCAATTGAAATGGCCATGTGAGTGACCTGGGTCCATTTTTACTATTACATCAGAGTTGTTTTGGTAATGGTTCTCATCCACTATCTCTCATTCTACATTTACAATCATTTCCTGAATATGGGTAGGATTATGACCCCAAAACTACATGGTCAAATTTTCCACTCTCTATTGTGCTATGAAATCACCCATTTCCTTGTAGTGGTTGACACCCCTCTTGAAACGAGCTTGTTGAAGGACATTGTGTGGCACAATTGGTACAAAGAGAGATAAAATGAAATAGGGAGTGATTCTAAGCTGAGTGGAAGTCAATGAGGACAAATGCTTAGCAAAAGGAAATCACACTAAAGACAAGGGAGGGGAGACACAGGCAAAAGAGGGTGACAAAGGGAGGAAGAGATAATCATGCAGAGAGGAGTAAAACTATGCAGAGAAAACAAGGACAATAAAAATTGAATCTTGGGATTAGCAGATCCACAAGTAGGAAAAGAGAATAAATCAAAAGTTAAGGAGAGAATAACAGCTAAAACAGGGAAACAATGAGCAATTCCCTCATATACTTCCACATATATAGGAAAGGAGAGTAACGAGAACACGCAACAATAGATAATCAAAGTCTACAGTGAATATATACGTGAATATTGAAATGTTGGTTATATCCCAAAGTATAACAAAGGCCCAAATCCATTGCACAAATCTCACAAATCAACGAGGAGTTTTGTGATTCATGTGTTTGAATGTTGTTTTCTTCATAGATATCATTCTCAGCAACTAAAAAGGATCAATATGCTTCATGGGATTCTCATATCATGTGATAGGTGACTAGTGCGGATAAAAGGTGGACATTGAATATACTGACAAAAATGAAAAATTAAATGACTTCTCTTGTGCATTATTGATTCGGGGGCGATGGAGTAATGGAGAAACCACCTCAATTTTTAAGTGATCACCTTAAGGTTAATTGAAGGGGGAGGTATCCACATGTCCACCCCCTATATCATTGGGTGGGATAATGGAAACATCTTGTCACATGTGGCTATCGTGTTTCACACCATTAGGGAGTGGAAGTCCTATTGTGCTTGGTCTAAGTATCTTTTCTTCAAGAGTGATTCCTATTTTGAATTCCATTTTGTGGAGATTGATGTGGCTTGAGTTTTACACAATTTCTATTGAGAATATTAACTAGATTATCCATTTTATGTCACAAATGAAAGAGGATGATGATTGGAGTAAGAGAGAGGCGATTTGTGACCCTCTCCAAAGTGCTGGATAGATTCCATCCATGAGATAATTTACTTGGATGGTTAACATTGAGAATCCTATATATCATGTTCATGACCAATTTCGAGTTCACTTCTATGATAATCTTGGTGTAATAGATCTGTCCTACAAATATATTAAATTCTATAATAAAATAAATCCAATAGCCAATACACCAATAAGACAGAAATGTTTCTCTTTATTAATCAAACTCTTGAGGTAAGGAAACACCATACAACTACTCCTTAAGGAAGGATATCACTCCTCAAGCCATATTCTTGGCAATACAAAACAATACTTGCCATGTCTCAATGGAGAGTCTCTAGGCTCTATATAGGCTTCATCCATACAATACCATGGGAAATTACCATAGGTCTCCCAAAACCACACATCTAATACAATGGGCTTATCACATTATTTGTTATCTAATTGTTATCCCTTTCATAATGTGGGTTAACCACTTAATTTATTAAATATGGCCAGTTTATTTATCATATTTATATTATTACGTCACATTATTCCCTTAGGTATTTCCTTTGTACCCTATGTTATCCCCCCTAGGTATACTACATTCAACCCCCCTTATGTTGTTTCATCCTCGAAACATGAGAATAGCACAATTAATAAGGTCTAATGAAAAGAGTAGTCCACTCATACCATGCAAGTGCATTTAACCATCCAAGAGAAAGGTGAGCACTTGATCCAACGAGTTCCTCACTTGATTAAGATGGAAGTGTGTTGTTGTAGTTCCTTTATAATGTGTTTTGGGTGGATCATCTATGAGTCTTCCAATTTTTTTCATCCTTGTTGTTAATTCATTTCCACCTTGCTAGTTCTTGTCTTTTTTGGTGGTGCGTGCAGTGATATACTAAAGTGTTAACTCATGATGTATCTTTCTTCAATTCCCCACCTGATTGAGGCTGACTCATATCTAGTTCCGTTTACGTTACATGTATTTGTTTTGTCTTCCATTCTTACTTCCCCTATAGACTTCTCTTTTGATGTGTCAGTACCAATAAATTTCTCTGCTTGGGCCTCCTTAGGCTCTACTTGTTTACTGATGGAAATATTGTGTAATGTAATTTTCTTCTTTTTATACGAGAGCTTTAGGAATTTCATCTGCAAATTAATACTAATAGTACCAACAGATTCTACCTGAGGTTATCCCAAAACCACACCCACATGATCCATATCTGAATTATAAAAATCAAAATCCAACTGTAACATCCCTCTATTGTTGTAACTATGTTTTTGTTAGAGTAAGTTACGATAGAAGGAATGGAGAAAAATCCATGAAAAATATCAGAATAAGTATGTAAATAAATATTTTATTAAATTAATGAACGTAATGTAAGTACTGGTAATGAGACACTCGGAAAATGAGATTCTTGCCAAAGAAGTATAAATAAATATCTCATTAGAAAATGAGATTGGAATATTCTTTCATGATAAGAAATTCTAGATAAAATTAATCAATGGGAGAGAAAAATCCATTAAGTTGCTTAGCTGGAGAAAGATGCTAAGCTTGGATAAAGCATAAAAGTATCGCTGGAGAGAAAGGCGAGCTTTTATGGAAAATCCTGGGCAAGTGGATGGAAAGGTCCAAAAGAGCGGGACATCACTAAAGGAAAATTTATCATGAAATAAAGGTATTAAATACCTATTGAAGAGATCAATAGAGGTTGTTGATACCTAGGCAAGAGATCTCAACTCAAGGGTGAATTCGAGGAAGCAATCCTAGGTTGGGTGGCAAAGGTGTCATATTCTGATGTTTGATTCCTTACATTGATTGTTATTAGATTGGTTGTTGTTTTTGATTTAGTTGTACAGTACATGAAGTTATAGTTGGATGTTGTCTTTCATGGAAAGGTAGTCAATATACTTGTTTTAACTTCTTGATATATATTAAATTTGGTGAGATTTGGAAATTTTGTTAAGAATTGTTCATTCATTTTTGGGGCAAATTCTATGATTTATCCAATAAGATGTTTTTCTAGACGATGTTTCAAACCTACTAATGAGGTTCATCTTCAGGACCAATGTGAAAAAAACATATCAATCTAAGTGATTAAATAGTGATGAGATCCATCATCTTCGACAATTAGCCATTAAGAAAATAGTATTAAAAAGCTAATAGTAATGGCTAGTTTGAGGTGAAGGCTATTTTTTTTTAAGTGGAAAATTCATATTAATAATAATTTAATAATATTGGAACACTAATTTGGAGTAAACACATTATTAAAATGGAATTAATTATGAAAATATTAAATGGTTATTGTTAAACAAAAACTAATTAAAATTAATTCTAGGACTATTATTAGAATGGTATTATATATATTATATATATATCTTATCTATATCTATATATATATATATATATATATATATTATATATATATATATATATATATATTATATATATATATTATGTATGTATGTATGTATGTATATGTATAACGGAATACATAATACATAGAGAAAAAATAAATGATTTTTATTAATAAGGTTATTTTATGTAATAATAATAATAATAATAATCAGTTTTTGGACAATAATAATGATATATATTTGTACATTATATAAAAATAAATAATAATAAGGAGAAGAACTAAAATTCACAAAGAAGGTCAGAATCCAACTCTTACTCAATTTCCAATGATCGTCTCTATTGACATTATTGGCCTGTTTCTCAATTTCAATAGCCTCTCTCAACCTCCTATGGTAGAAATAATCAATATTCACAATGACCTCTGAATCTTCGATGTAGACATGGTGCTTAGTTTTCTATGCATGTTCAACAATGGTTGACGATTGGGAACGATTATTCATGATGTCTATTGCATGCTCACGAATTCTTAAATAAATGGAGCAGTTAGACTCTCCAATATATGGAATCCCACATGAGTAGCGGAATTAGTAAACCCCTTTCTTTAGGGTAAACATGGTCCTTAACAGATCTAAAAGAGCTCTTAATCATTTTAAGGGGCTTGAAGGTCATAGAGATATTATTCCTCTTAAGAACACGAGAAATCTAGTATGTGGTTCCTTAGATGAAAGGGAGAAGAACATTAGCAGGGTGCTCATCACGAAATTTCTTAATTTAAGAGACTTGATTGAATTTTTGAAAAGAAAGAAGACCTCGATGTCTACTAGAGAAATTTTTCTCAAAGACATTAAGAAGGTGGGATTTATCATCTTCGAGGTAGTTTTCACGAGAGAACCTTAGCGTCTGAGTGGCAAGGGTGTTAAGAACACCAAATGTTTCTGCTCGGAAATGGTGAGAGGTGGCATGAATATATTTCTCAACGTGTCTTATTACACAACACTTGGTGGGATAGGGAACCATATTCCAATCTCTAGAGGACAAAATCAAGGAAAGGAAGACTGCCATGTACTACAACCTCCGTCATAAATTTAATAGAGTCAAATTGATAATTTAGGTGAGAAAGGAACAAATCCAACTTTTTATGACCCTCAAGATTTTCCTGTTATCTTTGATGTTATTTCACTTTACACAAAAGTCCACATCAATCAGGAAATCCAATTCATCAAGCATATTATTGATGATGATACTACCAATTTAGTTGGCCTTTGCCTCACTTCAAACTTTTTCATTTTCCAGGGTGAATTCTATGAGAAAACATATGGTGTTTCCATGGGGTCTCCCCTCTCTCATGTTGTTGCTAACATATTCATGGAGGATTTTGAATCTAAAGCTTTGGCCTCTTCTCAATATCAGAACAAGCTCTGGAAAATATTTGTAGATGATATGAGTTTGACCTGGCCTCATGGTCGTAAATAGTTGAATTTTCTCCTTTCTCACCTAAGTTGTCAATCTCACTCTATTAAATTTAGAAAAATGGAGGTTGAAGTAGATGGAGATCTTTCATTCCTTAATGTTATCCTCTCGATATTGGAAGAGGGTTCCTTATCCCACCAAGTGTTTCATAAGAAGACTCACACCAAGCAATATCTTCATGCCAATTCTCACCATTTTCCAGGGCAAAAATCTGGTTTTCTTAACACCGTTTCCACTCGGGCGCTAAGGGTCTCTAATCAAAACCACCTGGAAGATGAGAAATCCCAACTTCTGGAACTCTTTGAGAAGAATAGCTATAGTACACATCAAGGTATTATTTATTTTCATGAGGCATATAAAGCCTTTTCGATTAAGAAATTTCATGATGGGCACTCTTCTAATGGTCTTCTTCCTTTCATCCAGGGAACCATAGACAACACTGCTTGTGTTCTTGAGAGGAATAATATCTCCATGACCTTCAAGCCCCTTAATACGATTAAGAGATCCATTAGATCTGTTAAGGACCATGTTGGCCCTAAAGACATGAAACAGGTTTAGTCGATCCCCTGCTCATATTGGAATCCCTACAGTGGAGAGACTGGTTGCTCCATTAATTTAAGAATTCATGAGCATGCAATAAAGATAATGCATAATTGTTCCTGATCCTTAGCTATTGCTGAACATGTAGAGAAAACTAAGCACTATGTCTGCATCGAGGATTCCAAGGTCATTGTGAAGATTAATCATTTCCACCACAGGAATTTGAGAGAGGCTATCGAAATTGAGAAACATGCCAATAATATAAGTGCAGATAATGTTTGGAAATTGAGTAAGAGTCGGGTTTCGGCCCATTCTTTGTGATTTTTTAGTCCTCTCCTTATTTATTTATTTATCTATTATATATCTCTAGAAATATATATCATTTATTATTTTCCAAAGTATTATTATTATTTAAATAACATTATTAATAACAATCATATATATATATATATATAACCATTCTAATAATAATCATTAGAATAATGTCTAATTAATTTTTGTTAACAGTAATCATTTAATAATTTTACAAATTAATCCATTTAATAATGTGTTTAGATTGTATTAATTTTTCAAATTATTAAATTATTATTAATATTAAACTTTTTAAGTAAAAGAAAAATTTCCCTTCAAACTAACTCTTACTATTAGTTTTTTAATATACTTTTCTTAATGGCTAATTCTAGAACATGATGCATCTCATCACTATTTAATCTATTTTTTTCACTTTGTCCTGAATATGATTGTCATTAGTAGGTTCAAAACGTCCATCATAAAAACATCTTATGTGATTAATCGGGAAGTTTCCCTCAAAAATCATTATGGATCACAAAACCCTGAGATAAAAAAATGTTAATTGAGTGATCTTGTATGTAACTAAGTATGTTTGGATGTCGTTGTATTGAATGAAATGTAGGAAATGACTCTAAATAACAGGTAAATTTACTCCTGCGTAGTAAACCTACCTCCAAGTGCTACGTGCACCTGGGCTGGTATATTCCATTCCTTTCATAGCGATTTCTATAAAATTAGTGTAAGACAAAACTTGTTATAGTTAGTCAGTATGGGGTTATTACTAGAACATTTTTATGACTCGATGAACTTTAATGTTAAATTAGACTAATATCCTCAAATTGATAAAAAAAAAGTTGTACTCATTGGAAACATAGAAGTATTGAATGATTCATAATATGAATTCCCTGTTTAAAGGTTGAATTCTTATATCTAGTAAACTTTTTATATTTTCTCCAGGTCTGTCTATGCAATAATAGGAATGTAGAACTACTAATAAAACTTATAATGGTCATAAAGGGAAAGTGATTTAAGGTCTGAGTTAAACGTTGAGCGAACAACTTAGTATTGGCAAAGTTACCACTCTCTTCGAGTTAGTGGGGAAAGGGCCTGCATATGGAATGAGGTGAATGCTGATTATATGCCTTCAAAAGAAACCAAGGGTTGTTGGAGACTAGAGTTAGTGTTAAAATCTAAACAACCATCAAAGTATACCATACTCATACCTCAACCAAGAAATCATATCCTTCTTTATGCAATAATATCCTTATAAATGCATAAAGAGTTAAGATTTTATGACATATATATTTATGATGTTTAGACATGGAAATATTCCATGTATATATGTATATGCCATCACTGAATCCATTAATTAAGTAAAAGTAACATATGGGCCTTTTCAAGAAGTTTTGCTAAAGTTATTTCCCTCTTAATTAAATATGTTCAGATTAGAGATTCAGAGGAAGTGATGACTCATGGTTGATCAATCAAACGATTACGTTGGTTCAATATGTTAGAACTTATATAACCTTTAATGTCACATTTGCAATGAGAATCAAACAAAACATAGCCACGATATATCTTGGAGATAATAGAGAAGGTAGATAAGAAAGTTTGCTAATACCCTCGAAACAGCAAGTAAAGATAATAATTTAATTACTATATAGAAATTCATACATTTCATGACAAATCAAATAGTGAATGATAAAACATGGTATACAACCACCATGGAACAACTCTTAAGGAAACTAAACAAAAAAAAATGACTTTCTTGGAAGAACAACAATCCGTTTAGAAGTTGGGATGAAATTGATGAGACAAGTGAAATTAATGATAATAGTATAGAAAGGGATGTTAAGACAACAATGTATTCTCGATAAAATATTATCTTCAATAAATAGTCTAGTTCCAAAGAACTTAAGGGTGTCACATATGACTATAAAAACAATACAGGATCTATCCCTCTAAGAAGAAAACCATCTCTACAATTAGACCATATGCCAATGTGTAACCAGACCCCTGGCACAATTAGACCATATGCCAATGTGTAACCAGACACCTGGCCCAACGTAGTAGAGACTAAAATTCTAGTGTGATACACCTTCTTGAACATGCTTGATGAAAGTAAGCACCACACACCGACCTGTGGCAACCCATAGCACTATTAGCGATGCATATTTTAGTCGAAATGAAAGGATGAGGCCCAACCAAACAAATCCTGGCGTAGTTACCTATATAAGAGGAATAGACCCAAGTGAAAAAAAACATATTTAAGTAAAATGAATCACATGTAGGGTCCTCGATCCTAAATTAAAGAAAATAAATTAGTAAAAGTTACTTGCTACAAATATGTGTGCTGAGGTATTGGCCTCTCCCATCTGGGAGGGGGAGGGGATATAGGGAGAATAGGCACTAGAGTAAGCTCACCTTAAGCTCAGTATTATCATAAAGAAAAAAAAAATACAGAATGCATAGAGATTAGATATAATCACCTCACATAAAACCGGTGAACTGTGTACCGAAAATACCGTGTGACAGAGGCTTTGGTATGTAGGACCATCCCAAATCTCGATATGCACCTTCCCTTTTTCAGAATCCAAATACCACAAATAAATTAGGGAAAAGGTTACAAAGAAGACCTCTAGAAAAGAAATAAAGAGAGGGTTATGATCGCACCCGAACTCATAATTCAATCATCTTGGTGAGGAAAATAAAATGGTTACCTGTTGAGTCTCGAAATCAAAAAACTGTAGCATTTCGCATCATCTTGATCAATGGATAACGAGATGAGTTGAACTGTGGTTGTAATCCCGAGCATAATAGGAAAAATTTCATGACAGAACAATAATGAACTTAAAGGAAATATCGGGATAGTATATCGATGTATTGATCCCTCCACCGAACCCCAATGGTATAACATCGATCCTTCCGCGATAAAACTTTTGAGAAGATGCAACAGATATGGTATTAACACCAAATCTAGGAACGACATGGCTGCTTAAAGGGATATGATAATCAACAAGATTGTAAACGTGTGCCTTGACTGGGTATATAGGCATTTAATCCCCATATAGGCATTTAATCCCCATACCTTTTACTCAAACTCATTTAACCGACAGTAAGGAAATGAACCAACCTGAGAATGCTAGACAGGCATAACCGGGTTAATGGTCATGATGGTCAAACTCAAATAGTCTGTTGCCAGAGTCGACTGAGATGGTTGTGCTGAGAAATAATTTCACCAGGAGACCGATCGCTTGAACTATAGGAACAAAGTGACAGAATCACCATAGACATGAGGAGAGAGAATTAACTTAGAGGTCTTGCGGAGAAAGTAAAAAGACACGAAAGTCGAATAAAATTGTGGGTAAGCTCCTCACCTAAGAACCTAGTAGTTGAAGGGAAAATACTACTCTGGGTTGCGAAAACACTCCTGGGGCTACGCCATAATCCACCATTAAACCCCAATCCAATTCTGAATGTATTGCTTATCTTTTAAGTAATGTCAAATAGACAGTTTCGAGTACACTGGACATAAAATCATTGTGATCAAAATTAGTCCAACCATCACCAAGATATATATGTGAAGAGAAATCCTAAATTCAAAGGGAAATGATGGAGATTATCTACAAGGAATGTCGAAGTAAAAATTGGTCATTGACTCTTCCTATAGACTGTTTGTGTGACTAAATACCCAGATGTTGTGCCTATATATAAATAACGCAACGACAACTCCAAATAGTGAACGCCAGAGAATGCGATAGAGGGTTTAGTGTTCCAGGTGTTCGGTTAGCCCAAATTCAATATTAACGCTTGATAGAAATGATCTCATCCCTTCCGTCCACCTTCCATCCACCTACGCTACAGTTATCACGTGAAGATCATGTGATAAAGGTATATGTGGCACAAAAGTATTAATGGGGACGTTTTCAAAAAAAACTGGCACCTGGAGTTCATACATGAGATATAGGGAGTCTAGAAAAAGTTTTCATAATATCTAATCCTATCGTATAACTAAATAAACCATTTATGGATTGCAATATAAGTTATAATATCTAACCCTATCGTATAACTAAATAAACCATTTATGGATTGCGATATAACTTATAGGAACTGCACATTATAGACATACCATAAACGGTAGTGCTACAGTAAGTAAGTATACTGCCTTCCATAGGACCAATGCCTCATTGTATTTCATGATACAAACCGCTTCTTGCTTTCCTATGAAGAAAGAAATATATATCTATAACCAACTAAAGTTGGTATTGTAACCATATAAATAAAGGGAGAATACATGAATATAAACAAGTAGCGAACCATGAGAATTATAGTATAATATGATAATACATTTTGACCACTATGAGGCGAGTGTGGAAATCGAGCGCGATATTGTATGACACATCACCCTCCACCCTTGTCCTCCGCTTAATCCAATTCCTCCATATGTCATCCCTTGTGCCATTTCTTCCTTTTCACGCTTCAAAAGCCCCACAAAGTGACACTTGTACCCTTCACGTTGACCGTTGCAATTGAAACTGGTCTATTTAAATCTATTTTGTCTGAAGCCACTAGTGCAATGAAAAACCATTGGAAAAAAAAAAAAAATTGGTATTGTAATGGGAGATGTGATAGCAACACATACTTATCCATAGAAATATTCAAATCTTTATAAATTTTAATATCCTCAATAGTAAACTATGGGTTTTCAATATTTTTTGTTGGAACTTGCACGTTTTTTCCCAATCGACCTTTGATAAAATTATGTTGGCAACTAGAATAGATAGACACAATGATCTTCTCTTTTTCAATACTTCCACGAACTTGCAGTTTGGACATATAACTAGAAAATAAACCTTTTTGTTTCTTATTTTCCTTCTCTTTAGCGTGAGACCACTTGTCCAAGAAGACATTTTTGAAGTCTTCATCAGAAATTGTCTCCATCTGCTTAAAGTAAAGTCATTCCACCCATATAGTAGCCTCATCGCTAAAATTGAACCACGGTGCGACTCTCCACACCCTTGGGCAGTGCGTCTTTTCCCATTTTACGAATTCGTCAATAATATGACCAACATATTTATTAAAAACTTAGCTCCATGAAGTAGAATGAAAGTTTTGAAAAAATTACCTACTTTGTGTACCAAATTCAAAATGACTACAACTTAGTTAATATGGCTTAGAATCCTTATTACAGGCTATTTTTAGAAATGGAATGACACTTTTGCATTTTCACATGTGATTAGAATCACAAGCTAGGAAATCTGTGAACTTAGATATGCATTGCAACTCGCTGACCATCATATATATTTTTTTAAATGAACTAATTTTAAATGAGGAATATTTTAGAAAAAATAATTGTTGACTTTGAACAAATCTTCTAGGGTTTCGTTGTGCTAGGGTTACATTGTGAAAGTGTTTGGACCCGCTACCCGCATTCTGCATTGCCAAGTTTCTTTCTTGAACACATCTTTGTCATTGTCCTTGATGTCACCTTCTGATTGGCTGGTCTCATGTCAAGCTCTCCCGGGTAGTGGAATCAGCCCCCTCCTTGAAAGACAATTTAACTGACATCCATTGCTTGAATGCGAGTTCCTTAGCAAGAACAAAAAATGTTAAAGGAAAACACCCTGAGTTGTCGGCACTGAGAGCACAATGGAAAATGCGCTTGAAAGGTTAATACCTCCCTAAGGAAAAAAATCCCCGATTAGTGATCCTGAATCGTTGTCTGGAGAAATCTAGGCAGTTCATGCAATATCATGCCATCATTTACAAATTCATAGGCATTTATCCCGAAGAATCAAACATACTCCACTGGATCCAACTCAAATGGGAGCTGAAAGTCCCATTTCACCTCTCCCTCTAAGCCAAGGACTTCTTCACACTCATCTTTGAGGATCTGGAGGACTACAAGCACATTCTAGATAATGGGCCCTATTTTATGAGTAGTGCTAGCCTCTCTATTTTCCATTGGGAAACCTGTTATAACTTAGAATAGTAACACTTCCTTGCAACTCCCATCTAGGTGCGACCGTATTCTTTGGCAAAGGAATTTTGGGAAATGAACATCTTGGAATCGATTGGAAAGTCAATTGGTGATTTGGTTCAAGTCTCATAGATCATTCGACATCAGAGGTTCTCCTCCTACGCCTACGCCTGCATGTGCATGAACATATCCTAACCCCTACTAGAATCTGTAGAAATAGAGTACCAGGATGAAATATGGTCTCAACCTCTAAACTATGAGAACATTCCCTTCAAATGTAGACTCATTCATGAGTATGGATACATGTTTCAAAATTCCCCCTTCTCGGTCATTGCCGGCCCCCACCGCTTGACTCCCTCCTTTGATGGCTTCCACGAAGTCCCTAGGTGGCGTCCTCCACCTGACAAATCTCCTCCTTCCCAAGTGCCATTAGGCCTAGCTCAAAACATGTCGATACCTTTTGTGTCTACCCCCAGTCATCCTCCTAGCAATTGTTTTTCCATATTAACCAATCTGAACATGAAAGAGTAGCCATTTGCACTTGTAAAGGCACCTCGCCCCCAAGTGGTAATGGAGGTTGTGGTTGGTCCAGAAAACCCTAAGAAGAATCATCCAAGTAAATTTATGTTTTGGCACACAAAACTAGCAGGAAAATAAATACAGCAAGTCCTCTCCCATGTTCACCATGCCTTGGAGCATGATGTAAATTTGGACCAACTCAACTCTTATGAATGAATGATGGTTTCCTATCTTCATAGCTGGGCCAACGATGGATTGGTAGAAATCCCCTAGGACCAACTAGATCAATTCCAACAAATCTACAAGCACTCGGAGTAGCACCAATCTCAACTAGACCCCCCCCCCCTTACATGACCGTTCCCATCGAGGAAGGTGATGCATCCAGAGGAAGGGCAGAATCTAGATCGAATTCTAGGAAGAAATGGAGGTTAACCACTAGTGAGGTGATTTTGGAAGCAGGGGCGATCTTAGTCAACTCAGGATAGGCCAACGTCTTGACAGAGTACTACCAATGTTTCATTCCATCTCTTCCTCAATGAAGTTAGTATCTTGGAACATAAGAGGCATTAACTCCAAGAGTAAGTTGAGGTACTTAAAAAACCATATCGAGAAAGCGAAACCATATATCATCATACTTTAGGAAATGAAACTAACATGCGAAAATATTAACGAAATCAGAAGCAAAAGCTAGTCCCCAATGAAATGTATGGCAATGGATGCAAATGTTTGTGCTTGTGGGATTGGAATCCTCTTGGATTCCAAATTTACTTCCTTCCATAACTAGATGGCCTCCCACAACGCCCTTTCGAGTCAGTTTGAATACATCAAATCTGCTGAAAAATATGGCCTACTAGTTTATATGGCCCGATGATGTTAGGGGCAAAGATGGGTTTCTTAAAAAACTTGAGGTACCCAAAAGATTTATTGGGTAGTGCTAGTTGGATTCTAGTGGTGGATTTCAACTTGATCAGGGATGAGGGAGAAAAGAATGGAGGAGTCATAAGGCTTGACCAAATATCCTTATCTTTCCAAGATACAATCCAAGATCTGGGTGTCGAGGACACAAACTTTGTGAGTGGAACCTACACATGGAACAATCAGGGGGCGGTAAGCACCATATTGCTTCTTGACTGGATTTTTTCTCATTTCTGATGATATTCTTTAGCATGATATCTTTTTCTAAGCCTCCATCTTCCCCTCCCTTGGATTGGATCACTAGCCTATTTTTCTGGAGATCAATTTATGAATGGCCCCTCATAATCATCCTTTTTGATTCAAGTCCTTTTGGTTGGATAAGCCAGATTTCATGCCTACAATTGAAGCATGGTGGAAAGAAATTAGAGTAAAGAGAAAGAATTTAATGGAAACTCTCCAACTCGAAATGAAGGAACTAAAAGGGAAAATCAAGGAATGGAATTGCCTGGATATTGGTAATATACATCAGAAAACAAAAATGTTAGAAAATTTCATGTTGTCAATCCAAAGACGAATCATTCGAGAAGTCTGCTCAAAGGACCTGCCTTCCGAAGAGGGTAAGGTTCTAAATGACCTTGAACAATGGCGAAAGCATGAGGACATACTATGGAGGAAAAAATCAAGTGTTCAATGTCTCAAGGCGGGGGGGCACAATTTAGAATTCCCTCATAGAACTATTATAAAAGATAGAAATTTCAACGAGATCATTTTTCTGAATGGATCTGATGAAAGGATACTTTATGCAACATGAGGACATAATATATGAGTTGATCAGGTATTCTAAAAATAATTTTACAAAGTCAGTCATAGAAAGAAGCGATTCCATTGATTGCGTCAAGAAATGCATCCAAAAATAATCTGGGAGGATGAGAATGAGGTCCTCATGTGAGAGGTTTCCTATGCTAAAGTGGATGAAGTAGTCTGGGTTCTCCCCTCGTACAAGGCTCCAAGCCCAGATGGGTTCACTTCTTAGCTCTGCAAAGTAGTTTGGCATTTCCTCAGTCCGAAAATCGATGTATTGGTAGAAGACTCACGCTACTCTCAAAAGATTTGGTCTGGGCCCAATGGTACATTTCTCACTCTTATCCCAAAGAAAGCCTTGGCCCTGAATCCTAGCGGGTTCCTTACTATCGCCCTCTCCAACATGATATAAAAAATTAGCTCAGGTATTCTGGTCTCGTGGCTAAATCCTCTCTTGAAAGAGATCATGAGGGCGGAGCAGTCACGCTTTGTGGAGGGCTGTCAAATAATGGATGGAATTTTGGTCACACAGGAAGCCATTCACTCCTTATCGAATTCAAAATCCCTAGGTACGTTGATTAAATTATATCTATCAAAAGCTTATAATCGCTTGAATTGGAGCCATCTTTTGTCAATCTTGGAAGGTTTTGGATTCTCCTTCTCATGGATTAATTGGGTTAAGTCCATGATTAAAACCCATTTCTACTCCATTATAGTGAATGAGGCTCCTTCATGCCCCTTTAGAGGATCTCGAGGCCTCAGACAGGTGGACCCTATCTTCTCCTTCCAATTCATCATCACAATAGAAGGCTTGAGCATGCTTACAAAGGAAGCAGTGTATTCTCGATCCCTTCAAAGTCTAAAACTCTCCCAACAACACCTCCAATGACTCACCAACATTTTGTTGACAAAAACATGTTGTTTGGCAATCTATCCCTAAGGGAAACTAGTAAATTTTCATCTATTATGGAGGACTTCCAACAAGCATCTGGGACATTGCTCAATGGTGAGAAATATGATACTTTCTTTTTCAAAACTCACCCTGGAGTGCACTGGAAGGACCTGTTAATCCTAATAATTTCAAGGACTTAGTCATGTTTTAGAATTCGCCATCTTCCAAGAACTTATCTCATAGTCCCTTTGGTGGCTAACTCCTTGAAATTATTGCACTAGAAGAACTTGTTAATCCATATCAACTAGAAGCCCTCTAGCTAAACGTTTCGAGTCTTAAATTCTCCTCGACGGTTATTTCTTCTTGAAGTTATTCTCCAGGTTATCCCGATTTATCAACTGTGGGCCCTTCCAAATCCCCGTAGTACATCCAAAGAAATCAGAACAAAATTTTGGAATTTCCTACAGTCTAGTCCCTAGATCGGTCGAAAACGGGCCCTGGTAGCATGGGACAAATTATGCAAGCTGAAGGTCTATGGTTCCATTCATCTAAAGGATCCCGATATTTTCTCCCAAACTCTCACCGTTAAAGTCTGGTGGTGCTATTTGCAAGGTGGACAAGAGATCTAAAAGGGGATGTGGTCCTTTAAATATGACACATATTCTTAGAAAGACCCCCTAAAATGTCATATCGACTTGTTTAGTGGATCCTCCATCTCCAATGGGGCTAAAGACAACTGGACACTAATTAAGTACCATGGTTTATGGGAGATCAGAAATGATAGTAATCCTGGATGGGAGGAGGCCTAGATGGAGTACCCTAGACTTAATCTGCAAAAAAGTCTGTGCAAAATGAAAAACCTTTACCACTCATCTGGGCTTACAAAAAGCTAAATACTTTGGGCAAGACTCTAATGCATTGAAAAAGTGGAGGGTTTGGAAGTCTCAAGACCTCACTGCTTCATTTGGGGCACCTTCTAATAGGTATGTTCTATCTTAAGGAATCTTATTCGATCCTTTCTACCTCATCTGACTAGGTTCTTGACCCATGATGGAAACAAAACTGGTAGTCAAAGTTGTGGCCCAAGATTTAATTTTTTATTTGGCTCATCAAGCATGGAAAGCTCCTTACATGAGATAAAATTGGAAAAAAATGTTTCTGTGACTGCTCTCGGTGCCCATTATGCACAAGACAGGAGGAATTAGTTGACCACTTACTGAATTTTTTTTCCAAATATCATGAGATTTCAGACCGACATGCTTCACTATTCAGGATAAGTGATCGGTCAAACAATAGTCTTAAGGAATCATTACAACAATGATGATGGATGCTCTTCAGGAACCCCATTATTAGTAATGCATGGTGAATCTCACAAGGATTTCTCCTCTAGAACATTTGGAAAACTAAAAACAGTGTAGTATTCCACTCAGAGAGAATCTGAACTTATGAGGCCTAGAAAATGGTAATGAGAAACATCAAGAAAACTATTTTACTCTACCATTGGTCATATGAGGATTGAAAAGTAGTGGACAGGGAAAGCGAAATATTGCTCGCACTAAATTTTAACCCAAACTCTTCCATCTCTGGGCTTGTAGACCCAAGTTTAATGAAAGTCCATTGTCCCAATTGCTTAAGTTGTCTGCCATGGGGCTTCCTTAAATTAAACTTCAACAAAGCCTCCAAGGGAAACTTGGGTCAAGCCGGCATCGGGGGATTACTTAAGAATGACAAAAGGAAAGTAGTGAAGAATGCAGTAGCACTAACAACAATTTGGTCAGGTTTCTCACCTTGAAGAATGGATTACAAGTTGTAGCAGATGTGGGGGTAACTAAGTTGAAGGTCACGAGAGATTCTAAAATAGCAATTGCGATGCTGTAGAAATTGGTAAATGGGTCCATCCTGGACCTTGTGATTAAGAGTTGGCCATTAGAACTTATCGATGAACATATTCTCTCGAGGCTATCTTCTTTCAAATATGTAATCACTAAGAATTTGACCAGGAGGGAAACAAAGTGGCAGACAAGTTAGTAAACTAGGCCAGTGATCATTACGACCAGCAACTCATTAGGGACTAGCCCACACCAATGCAAGATTAAACTTTTGATGATCTTAGTGGGATTATGACCTTAGAACAAGCCTCCCCGATTGGGGTAAGAATCAGAGCGGATGACCTTCTTGAGGGAACATGTGGGCATTCATGTTAGGAACATGGCCTTAGGTGGGCACGCTCGCCTACTTGCCCTCCCATAACACCTTGAGTATGGGAGGGAGAAAATTGTGGCATGTGAGGTTTCAAGTCACCTTTGGTCTCCAGGGTGGGGGCGTGCATTTTAACATTATGTAGGGTGGCGGGGGTGTTCGTTGGGAATTTTCTATATCTGTGAATATTGGTGTCTATGGTGTAGGCACTATGGGAAGAAGAAGTTCCAAAGGTTCCCATAGCCGAGAAAGTTGACGACATCACCATCAATGTTTCCTATCCTGATTTCATGTGTGCATCATTGTAAATTGCTAAATTGGGTTTCTTCACTCTGAGTCCACAAGGAAAGAAGGGCATGATTGTCTTTTCGGGGTGTCATTGTTCTCTTTCTATTTCATCTTGTGCGGTTTCAGTCTGGGTCGGGTGGGAACTAGTTTTTCTCTGGAATGTGCGAGTAGTATTGGTCCACTTCGGTCCATTGGAGCAACAATCTTGGGCTCTGGTTAGTGAGGCTTGTGAGTGGCCACTTCACGGGAAAACTACTCATGCTGGGTAGTGTTTTTGTGTACTCCGTGTTCTAGATGTTGTGGGGTGTGAAGGTTCAGTTGGGGCTAAGTGTGTCTCCTTATGTGCGGGAAGTTTTGGTAGTATCTGGAAGGTGCTCCTTTGTTCATTCTAGTTGTATTGGAAATCCAGACATCCACCCAATTCCTCACTCAAGGCATTCCTCCACCTAGGTCCAGCACAATTTAGGTAGTTCTGGTGTAGACACATCCACGTCTAGGCTTGATATGATAAGTGGTAGTAGCGGTCGGGTTCATGGTTGTCAGAGAAGTGGTCGGTCGAGTCACATGGCTTTGAGGGGCATAGGAGGTGGGCTGTCGGGGCATACATGGCCTTCTGCTTAGGGTGGTAGGCATGGGGGATTGAGATTAGGTCAGGGTGGCCACACTTTCCTTGTCCAACAACGAGGGGGATCAGCTTGCCATGGTGTTTCTTAGCATCATGTTTCAGTGCATCATGATGGTGGTTGTCAGTGATAAGCCTGTCATGTTGAGCAATGTCGTGACTTGATTTAGTGAATTTTGGAGTATCTAGATACTTCAGATTGGGTTCAATAGGAGGAGCATACAAAATTGATAGTAGGTTTGAAAAAAATACATTACTTCTAGTACCTTGTGTCAGAGTGTTTAGTGGTGATCTAGTGAGGTTAGAATTTGTTATTAGCAAAGGTTGAGAAGTTGTAGGCCTGGATGGCCCATTTTGAGGAGCATGTCCAATGCTCCTTTTGTCCTTTGCTTCCTTCATTAAGAGCCCCGAACAACCCAACCTTCATTACTTATGATGACTACAATCGATACATGTGGTTTATATTTTTTCTCTATTTACTAGTGACTATGTCCTCTTAAGTTATGGACAGTGTCTCTTGAAGGTTTTATGTTTCACTGTTATCAAGTTTTAGCAGTAGTCAACAAACTTGGTCGAGGTGAGCCTACTTGCTTTTTTCTTCTTATGTACCTATTTTTTGCAACCATGAATAAAATATTGAAAAAAAAATCAACTATATCTCCCTCACTCGGACTCCAATTGGACCGATTTTTTTTAAAATTAGGTGATTTTTCAAGAGGATCTCAGATGTGTAATTATTTTCTTAAAATTTTGCACAAAAATATCCACACAATGACTACAGAGTCACTGTCCATTATTTTCTATTACAAATGATTTCTGCAAAATAACTAATTCTATATTAGCGATATCAGCATCATTTAGACTCTGAAACAACCAAATACTTTTTTTGAAATGAGGTAAGTTTTTTAAGAAGAGCTTAGATGTAGAATTTGAAGATCCACAAAAAACTACAAAAAAATACTGAAGATCCACCATCCACAATTTTCCATTAGAAAACAATTTGCAAAGCAACTCATTTTAAATCAACAATATCTCCCTCATCGAGGCTCGTATTTGGATGATTTTTTTTTTGAATCACGGATTTTTTTCAAGGAAATCAAGTCAACATTTTTTTTCTAAAAATGTTGCACCAAAATGCTTAGATATGGTCTACAAACTCGTTGCCCTTATTTTTATTTTTTTAATTCCAAAAAAAAAGAAAAAAAAACAAATTATGCCCGCTCTATCAAAGAAAGAGCTCTGATACCATTTTTCCTACAAATATATTAAATTCTCTAATAAAATAAATTCAAGAGGAAATGCACAAATAATATAGAAATGCGTCTCTTTATTGATCAAACCCTTGAGGGAGGGCAACACCATAAAACTACTTCTTAAGGAAGGAGATCGCTCGTCAATCCATATGCTTGCAAATATAAAGAAATACTTGGCATAGATGAATGGAGAGTCTCTAGCCTCTATATAGGATTCATACATACAATACCATGGGACCCTCAATACCACACATCTAATACAATGTACTTATTACATTATTATCTAACTACTTGTGGTTCCTCTTATATAATATGGGTTAACCAGTTTATTTATTAACTATGGCCCATTTATTTATCATCATTACATCACATTATTCCCTTGGGAACATCCCTCTCTACCCCATATTATCCCCTCTAGTTATACTACACTAGGAAGATCCAAGAGAGTGAGTGATATGCAGTCTTTCCTTGAAGTCCTTTGGATTCATAGCATTCTTTGTATTGAGCCCCAAAGGGCTAGATAACAAGTAAATAATAGATTCATGATGCTCCATAAAGAATTCCTTCCATCCACCAAGGTTTGAATTTCCTTTCAACTCTCCATCAAAGATATGTTTCTTAAAGGCAAAGAGGAGCAAGTGCTAAGAGCTGGGACTCAATATAAGGATAGTTTGAGGCGAGGAGGTGGGACAATACGGAATTAGAGATGCAATAATAGACAATGGTGGATTATTTTCCATGAGCTAATGAGTCTTGTGAGTTCCATGCTTCAACTGCAATGGATTCTTAGAAATTTGATCTAATGAGGGTCGAAACAATTTGGAGAGTCATAGATTTGTTTTGAAATTTTTTGAAAGATATTCCCATTAATTTATCTCTATATATCCCAAGGGATAAAAACTAAATTTTATTAAGGATACTATTTTGATATAAATGGTATAAAAAATCCTCGATCAATATCGAGACGTTGGTTGAGGCTCTAACAAATTAGAGCATGAAACAATCTATGGTTGTCCAAAAATGTTTTGAGTAAGGGAAATGAAGGAGTAAGTGCTCATTATTTTCATCATCATGTCTACACAAATACAAAATTGAAGAGCCATCATAGTTTCATGCACAAAGGTTGTCCCATTTGAGTACTTTTATTTGAGCTAAAATCAAAGGATTAAAGAAACTTCTTGGCACAAGTGATTTTTCTAGATTACTTTCCATTTTGTTTGTTTGAGGCAATCATGGAATCGTGCTTCTTCTCTGTATATTTATTTGAGTGTGAGAGAGCCTAGGGTTTTGTATTCCAATGAAAGGTTTGCCAGGTTAGATATATATCAAAATATAGTGGTTGTTGAGTTCATGTTAAGAATGCTGTCTAATTTTCCTCATTTGGATTGGTGTCCATAATCTTGAGGGTGGCCATCTTCTCCAGCGTTGGGATTTTCCCACTCTTTCCCAATAATTAGCAAATTTAATATTCCTTGAATGATCACATGTTGAGGTAGCTCAACTATAAATTCCTACTATTGTATATTGGGTTACTGCAACCATGTGTCTTCCTAGAAAAAGGTTGATAATGTTTTTGGATGATGATCATCCCTTTTCTAGATATACTTCATATATAATATCTTACTTGATGAAAGGTTATTCAAATGAGTTAAGTGAAAGGAATATATGCCACGTATTTTCCTTTCCATATGTGTTTCCACGTATCAAGAATGGTCCAATCAAAGAAATACATGTACATACAATGCCTATATGAAGAGAATGTTCTCAAAGAAATACATGTATACACAATTGCCAATCTCCACTTGAATCTAATTTCAATATATCATCACTCTACCGATAAAGACTTTTAGATGCCAAAAAAGGTCCAAATTGTGCATATAGTAATGGAACCAGCCATGTGATTGACATGTGTCTCAAACCCAATCTTACATTTCCATTAGCACATCAAAATCTTTTTTCCATTGGTGCCTATTACCCATCACATTGTGGGGGATATCCTGAGGAGAAATTTTCTCCATGTTGAACCTCATTCAGCATCGAGCAACCCCTTCATGCCTCCTACTGGCTAGCTGTGTCATTTCTCTGCCAACTGAGCTAGCCATGACATCCCTCACCCACCTATATTGATTCTATGTTTGAAGGTGGGCCTACCGAATTGAAAGGTATGTCTTGTCATTTGGTAATTAAGTATTGGGTTTACTTCTCATGTATAATTCTATGTATGGATTGATGGGGAGATTTGGGGGAAAGAGTGTGCTTCATTTGTGCTTTTGTCCTCTTGATATATCATGGTCGTTATCCTTTGGTTGCATGTCTCTGCTCGTTTACCTGCACATATTACTTCCCTTCCACTCAGTATACCCCCATTCATCTTTTCTCCCACCTGCATCCACATTCCCATTTTGGGTCCACATAGGGCTAACATCCCTATTCCTTTTCGCCCACCTTGGGTCAAGCCTATAATGATGCCCCTAAGGTTGAACCAATTAAAAGAAAAACTGAAAAGAATAACTGGCCATACTTAACATGAAATTGTACCACAAAATGAAAAATATGGGCAAGAAAAAAATAGTTAACACATGGAAAACAATGATTACATGATCTATACCCCAATCCATGGCCATCACCCTGGTTCCATAGGCCCTAGATGAGCCTCCTCCATTATTCAATAACCCATGATTGTCCCAACCCCTAAAATGCAATGAACCATCATACCTAAAAGGGGTAATCACTATTATATCTTACACATCATGCTCTTGTCCTTTGAGACCTGAGCAGTTAATTAAAGAAAAGTCATTAAAGGAAAAACACATATCAAGAACGGTGGAAAATTCAACGTTGGGGTACCTCATGTACCATTCTACCTCCTATACATTACATACCTAGCTGTGGGATTCCCCTTATCTAGATACTCCTATGCCCCATAACTGGTGCAATATTTCCCCTCTCATTCTCTACTCCATTCCAATTATTTATCACTTGCTACCCCCATTAAAGGGATGTACCTTGGACATACTATCCCCTTTAAGGGCTAAAACCACCTAACAAGGTACTTGGCTAACCCACTTTGGAGCTTGGAGACACTAGCACATGCCAAACCGCACTACGGAAGGGGATGCCATTATGAAGTGCCCACTTTGTTATCCATGATTTGTAAGCTCTTTTACCAAATTTTTTTAATGCCTGGTTGTACTCAAAGCTTAGGGGATGCATTGAATCTTATGCAGGATTACAGGTGGTTTCCATTTGGGTTTTGTCTACCTATATGGGATCCTAAACCCCATAGGTATATATTGGCACATATAGGGTGTGCATAAAGAGCTATTGGCATCCACAATAGCAGACAACACTCCAAGGATATTGATTGATGCATAGAGACTACTACTCATCCACTTTTGTGATGATGGTGATCTGCTTAGTACATCATGCCGAGTAGACCGCCACAGGAGCCCCACACTCATGGAAGGTGTCCCAGGACATGTACATTGTCATGGCAATGTTCATTCCACCACTTAGACCCTCGGAGAGGATCAACAAGAATCTTTGATTCATATGGAGGACCATGGGATCATTTATGTTCCCTCGGACCCATTAGGAGCACCACAAGTCTACTACATGGAGAGAAAAGGACCACCCCTTGTCCATCATATTTCAAGGAATGTATTCTTTAATATGGCACTTTTGGATATTATTATACCTTTGGAGGGCCCTACGACATGTACATATTATTATTTGGCTGCTTGTGAGCCTTATGTTTACACTTGTGAGCTAGTTTGGTGAGCTTGTCACCAATAGGGGTTTTATTTGCACATTAATTTATCATTAGGGGACAATGTATACCCATAGGCTAAATTGAACTCCTTAGGAGGCTATATATTGATGTTAGATACATTTATTTGGATCACTACTGGACTTGATATCTCTCTAACCATAGAGACCTTCACATTTTTTCCTTGAAGGATATTTTTGGAGATGTATGAATTTTGATGAATGGATTTGTGCTATTTATCATGTCTTGGAGTTTTGTCTTGTAAATGAAATTTTGGTTGGATATACTCTATAACGTTGTGTGTAAATTTTTAGGTTTTTATTCTTGTTGCTACATATTTTTAAAACTAGGGCTAGTTGTTGCATGATTAAAATGTGGAATTGAGCATGTTTTAGCTAATTAATGTATGGTTTAGTGTTATATGAATGAAATGTCCTAGCGATTATTTGTCTCGATAACCTTGCATCGTTTGATTATAAATTTTTGAAGGTCACATTTCTTTTCTTCCCGTCAACATCAGATGAAGTTGACTTTCGAGGCCTTCTTGATCCAGAAACCAAGTTCTTGCTCATCGCCATCATTGACTCCACATCCCCAAGGGTATTAGGTAGTGGTCTCTTGAAATGGTGATCATTATATCCCTCTTTTTACCATTTTCCCCTTCTTCCCCAAGTCTAGCCCCATTCGGTCAATTAGGGCATCAATTTCTCGAGAATTGACCTAAGGAAAATCTTTGATCTCCTATAGCGTACTATGCTAGTGGGTCCCCTCCCTCTCCTCCGAATTGTAGGCACTTCTAATGGTGGAATATCTAGGAACCTCAATCCCTAGATCTAGGATCAAAGTTTTCTTAGGCATCCCCAAGGCTGGGCCTCGATATGATCACTTCAACCTTTTGAAGAAAATATCCCTCTTTAGTCCTTTCCCCTGACCTTGTTGAGGATAGGAACATCATTAGTTGTTGCATTTCATCCTCAAACCTTGGTTGGGTCCACTTGGACCCGTGTGGTCCTGCTTCTCAATAAATATCATTTGTCAAGGAGAATTTGGGAATCCAAGTTTCCAAAGGATTATAGGGATTGAAAACTTTCTTTATAAGCCCATCCTTTCTCTCTCAACCTTCCAATCCCTAGTCCCTACCTCTGGTGGACCAATTCCTTTCTTAAAGAGAAAGCAAGTACCATTCTTCACTCCACCTTTGGGAAAGGGTTTCCATTGTCACTTATCAACTATTCATTGACATATACTTTACAAGTGATCCCTACATTAATAGGACTCCTCCCATTGGTGAAATTCTATAAAGAGTAGATAGACTTGGTTTTGGTGATAGTGGGCTAAGTGTCCACTATTTCCCTTAACTTAGCAGTTTCCCTCTTAGGAACCCCCTTAGATCCCCTGTTGGTTTGAGTAGGAATATTTATAGCATCGTTGCTAGGGACGAGACGTGTTGTTATTCCTCGTATGACATATTGACATAAAATTATTAACGACACCATTGGAGGAATGAAGTTCTAGTTCCTCATTGAACGTCAAAGTCAATGCTTGTATGGTGAAGAATGGATTTGTGAAGGCATTGTAATTTACCCTAGCGACTCCATTTTCACATTATATGCAAGATCATGAAAAATGGTTGAATCAAGTATCCACGAAATTAACCTTGAATAAGAACAAGACATATGGAAAAATTGAATTCATGGTGTGAGCTTTGTGACCATATAAGAGACAAGAACGATGACTTCATACTCATTTTTTATGACAAGGGCAGGTCAAACCCTGACAGCATAATGAAGTAGTATGAAGAAGGGTCCATAGATTATCTCCTCTTGGATCTTACCTATTATATGGTGCATTTAATTCCTCATCTCAAAAGATCAAGGAGAAATATGGCTCATTACCAGATAAAGATTTGGATGACCAACATGACCAAGAAGATGAGGACGAAGAGAAAATTCCAATTATGGAATTGGCTACAAATAAGAATGAGGTGAAATATATCTCCTCTAAAGACTCAAATCACACAAGAAACAATGGATGAATATAGTAGGCCATGTAGGGAGGTAGTAAGGAAATATAGTTCGTATGAAGTTTTCTCTTTGTTATAGATGAAGAAGTGAGGCTTCATAAGATGAAATGTGAATATAAGGAAAACCCTACTAATGCTCTACTCCTCAAAGCATACTACCAAAATCATGTAACACATACCTTAGCCATTATTCTTCAAGAGAAGAGTGAAGAAGAGAGGTATCACTTGTCAACCAACCAAGAGGAGGATGAACTTGAGGATCTAACTAATGAGCAGGAAGATGAGTCCTCATTGGGGATACAAAACGAATAAGATGACTTTGAGAGTACATCTATTGAGTAGAAATAAGTTATGAAAATTAACATCGAGACTAGCATTACATATCTCGAGGATATCCCTCCTGATGTGTCCCATTTTGAGAACCTTAAGGAAGGTGATCATGTGAGCTCCTTAGAAGGTGACATTGGAAATTATTTCTGTATTGTAAATGAGAAATGGGAAATTATTGCTAATCAATTTGATGATGATCTTATTTATGAAAGAAACAAACAAGACAAGGCTGAGATTGGGTTTCCTTTTATCTTGAGCATTGTTTTTGATGATATATTTATCGATCCACTTGGAGAGGGGAATTATTATTTTCCCTTGCATGAATAAGAATGGTTTGAGGTAATTGATTCTCCTTCTAATGAAAACTAAATCTTTGATTCTTGTGATGAGGAAATCAAAAAGGCTCCTACCTACCCAACTTATGATTATATATTCAAATCGCTTGAGCCTTTAGATTATGATTTTGGGGAAGGAAAACATGTTGAATATGAAATTTCACCCTTCCCTTTACCTTTCCATCATGCTCATCATTTTGATTCTTTCTCAAGTGAGTCCTTCATCCCCTTTGGTATGAACTCAGGTGACCATGACCCTTTTCCCCTTTTGAATGTGGTGTCAAGGACGAACACTTCATTGAATATACTTTATCCCCTTTGACTCATCCTCAGGATCATGATTACTTTGCGACCTCCCCTCTCCGATGTGACAATCACATTAAGCAAACTATTTGTGTTACTCCTTCTATATGCCACCTTTCATTATACTCTCATAACAACTATATGACATCCTGAAAGCATGATATTAGAAACAATGATTGTGATGAGGATTTCTTGAGAGTGATCTTTCATTCCAGCATTTCTTAACTAGAACAAAATCTTTGGATCTCTAAATTAACCAATTTCCCTTCTCATAGGAATTTCCTTTTCCCTGAATCGACATCATACTTTCACTTCTCCTACCTGCCTCATCTACCATGTGAATATGTTCGCATTTAATTTGGGGGTCGCTAAATGAGTAATCATACTGGAAAGCCATATCTATATTGATGTGATCATATGTTGGTTCCATTGGCTTTATAATTACGCTTAGTATTATCCTTACTATATGCATGTTAGAGTAGGATGCATGCATGCTAATTTTTGAATTAGAACTAACCACATATTATGTTTCTCATGATAGATTAGGTTGTATACATATAAATAAAAAATAATAAAAATTTCATATTATATTGGTTTATGAGCTTACATTAAGCATGGTTGATTATCACACACTGTGAAAACCATGCTGCCTCATGGCTTTGGTATTTAACATGTGTAGGTAACAGTTCTATAGTGACCAAGAGATTGTTAGATTTCCTGTAACCTTCCTATTCAAGTAGCCTCACCCACTTCTTCAAGAGATCTCATCTTTGTTGGAGCCAAATGTTACCCACTACTTTGTGGGTGATATCCCCATGATAATGTTTTGTCCATGGTGATGCTCAACTAGTAGCCAACAACCCCTTGATGCCTCCTAGTAGCTCGTTGTGCCATTTATCTAACATTTGAGCCAACCATGTAGTTCCTCACCCACCTTTATTGATCGTATATTTCATGGGCCTCCCAAATATAAAGTTATGTCTTGTCATTTGGTAATTGAGTATTGGGTTTACATGGATACTTTTGGCTATGGACTTATGGGGGGATTTAACGAAAAAGGTGGGCTTAGTTTGTGCTCTTGTTCCCTTGATCTCTTTTAGTTTTTACCCTTCGATATTAGTCCCGTGGGATATCCTTTATTGACCATTTGGTTCTAGATTAGTACTGCTATAGAAACCCCAACTTTGGGTGTTTGGTCTCAATCCTTTAACCACACATTTTACTTCCCTTCCACTCACTATATTCCCATTCATCTTTTCTCCCACCTAGGTACACATTCCCATTCTGGGTCCACATAGGGCTATCCTCTCCATCCCCTTCCCCCACCTTGGGTTAGGCCTAGAATGATGCCCCGAAGGTTGAAGAAATTAAAAGAAAAAGTTAAACGCATAATTGGCCACATTTAACAGGAAATTGTACAAAAAAATGTAAAAGATAGTGGGGAAAAATTAATTAACATATGGGCAAAAGTAATTACATGAGCTCTACCCCAATCCTTGGTCATTGCCCTAGTTCCATAGGCCCTAGATGTGCCTCCACCATCATTCAAGAATCCATTATTGTCCCAACCCCTAAATGGTAATGAACTACCCTAACTAAAAGGGGAAATGACCGCTATATCTTACACATCAAGCTCTTGTCCTTTGAGCCCCAAGAAGTTAATTAAATAAAATTAATAAAAGGGAAAATGCATACAAATAAGTGTGGAAGAATCAAGGTTGGGGCATGTGATGTACCACAATTTCTCCCTCCTATATATTGCATACCCAAGTGGAGGATTCTCCTTATGTAGCTACCCCTATGCCTCATATGTGGCCCAGGATTGCCCCTATCATTCTCTACTCCATTATACTTATTTATTACTTGCCACCCTTATTAGAGTGATGTACCTTTGACATACTACCCCCTTTAACGCTAAAACCACCTAATAAGGTGCTTAGCTATTCCCCTTTGGAGCTTGGAGACACTAGCACATGCCAATGCCCACTATGAAGGACGCGCCATTATGAAGTTCCCACTTTATTATCCATGATTTTTAAGCTCTTTTACCCAATTATTTTAATGACTAGTTGTACTATAAGCCTAGGTGATGAATTGGATCCTATACAGGCTTACATGTGGTTTTCATTTGGGTTTGGTCTCCCTATAGGGATCCTAACCCCCAAAGGTCTACATTGGAAAATATAGGGTGTGCATAGAGATCTATTTGCCTCCATGTAAGTAGAGAACATTCCATAGATCTTCATCGATTCTCAAAGACTACTAGTGATATACGTTTGCAATGATGGTGATATGCTTGGTACATTATGCCCAGGAGGCCCCCATAAGAGTCCCACACTCTTGGCAGGTGTCTCAGGACTTGTATGATGTCATGGAATAATTCATCCCACCACTTTTACCCTTGCAGAGGATATACAAGCATATCCGATTGATATGGAGACTCATGGGGTCATTTATGTTCCCTGAGGCTCACTAGGAGAAGCTCAGGTATACTACTTGGAGAACACGAGGCCACCTCCTTGTCCATCATATTCTGAGGAATTTATTCCTGAATATGTCACTTTTGTATATTATTATGCCTTTTGAGGAACCTACGACATATACATGTTATTATTTGGCCCCTTGTGAGGCTTACTTTTAAATTTTTGAGCTAGTTGGCGGGCTTGTCACCAATAGGGGCTTTATTTGCACATTATTTTATAGTTAGGAGCTAATTTAGGCCCATAGGATAATTCTAACTCATGAGGATATATATTTGTGTTAGATACATTCATTTGGATCATCACTTGACTTGGGATCTCTCTAATAATAAAGAACTTCACATTTTTTCCTTGGAGGATATTTTTGGAGATGGATGAATTTTTATGTATGGATTTGGGTTATTCATCTTGTCTTGGAGATTTGTCTTGTGAAGGAAATTATGGTTGGATATACAATATAACATTGTAAGTAAATTTTTATGTTATTATTCTTGTTGTTGCATACTGCTAAAACTAGGGCTAGTTGCTGCATAATCAAAATGTAGAATTGAGCATGTTTTTGCTAATTTAATGAATGAGGCAATGTTATATGAATGAAATTCCCTAGAGATTATTTGTGTCAATAATCTTGCATCATTTTATTTGAATTATAAATGTTTGAAGGACACTTTTCTTTTCTTTCTCTGAATATCTAATGAAGTTGACTTTCTGGCCCTCCTTGACCAAGAAATTGGGTTCTTAGTCATCACCATCCTTGACTCTATATCCCCAAGTTAGTCCCTTAAAAAGGTGATTATTTTAAACCTATTTCTAGCATTTCCTCTTTTTTCCCCATGTCTAGCCCCATTAGGTCATCTAGGGAATAAATTTCCCGGGATTTGACCCAAGGAAATACTTTGATATCCTATAAGTTGTTGTTTTGGTGGTTCCCCTCCCTGTCCTCCAAATTTGAGGCAATTTTAAAAGTGGAATTCCGGGAATCCCAGCCCTGCCTCTAGGATTGAATTTTTCCTATACATCCCAAGGCTAGACCTCAATAAGATCAATTCAAACTTTTAAAGAAAATATTGTTGTTTGGTTCTTTTGCCTCACCTTGTCGAGGATAGGAACATCATTAGGTGGTGCATTCCATCCCCAAACTTGGGATACATCCACTTGGCCATGTGTGGTCCCACTTCTCAATAAAGATCATTTATCAAGGACCATTTTGGAATCCAATTTTTCCAAGGATTATAAGAATTGAGAACATTTCTCCCTCAACCCTCCAATACTAACCCGATACCCGTGGTGGACAAAGTCCCTTTCTTAAAGAGAAAGTGAGTTCCATTTTTCACTCCATCCTTGGGAAATGTTTTTCAGCGTCACTTCTCACTTATCCATAGATATATACTTTACAAGTGATCTCGACAATAATAGGACTCATCCCATCTATGAAAGTCTGTAAAGAGTAGGGAGACTTAGATGTAGTGGCAATGGGCTAAGCATCCAACGTTTCCCTTCACCTAGTAGTTGCCCTATTAGGAACCACCTTATGTCTCTTGTTAGTTTGAGTGGTAATAGTGCCCATATACAAACTGCAAATGGAATCACTTCATGAATTCAAGTAGAAGTATGAACCAAAAGCTACATAGCCAAATTTTCCACTCTATGTTGTTTTACGAAACTCCCCATTCCCTATAGTAAGTGGCCCCCTTCTTGAAATGACCATGTTGATGAGGAATTGTGTGGCATAGTTAGTCAAGAGATATCAGACGAAAGGGGGAGAAACTCTAAGCTTTGTGGAAGTCAAGGAGGATGAAGGCTAAGAGAAATGCGAGGATGAAGGTGAGGGTGGGGAGACAATCATTAGAGGGTGAAGAGGAGAGATATTAACAAATTTTTATACATGAGTAAAATTATGAAAATAACCCTAGGCGTATGAAAATTGATGCTTGGGACTAGGAGATCCAAAATCATGATAGGATGACAAATGAAAAATGAAATGGAGAATAAGAACTACAAATGGAAACAAATGTGGGTTCCTGGAAATACTTCCAAATAACTAGGAAATGATAATAACCGAAATAAGAAGAAACATATAATGAAAGTTCACAATGAATATATACTTGAATCTTGAAGTGTTGTTTGAGGTGTGATACTAAACTATAAGTCAAAATGAATTGGAAAAATCATCTAAACCAATAAGGAGCTTCATAATTTGACAGATTGAATGTCTTTTTGTCCATAGGTATAATTATCCACCACTGCAAAGGACCAATATTCTTCAGTAGCTTCTTGTATCATATCATAGGTGACTGTTGAGGATGCAAGGTGTAAAAATTGTTGGGCATTGAGTGCACTAAGAGGAATGGAACATTGGATGACTTTTCTTGTCTATACTCTATAGGGGATGATGTAGTAGTGGAGCAACCACCTGAAGGTTGAAGTTATGTTCTTAAGGTTAACTAATGGGGGAGGTGTTTTCGTGTCCAACCCCTATATATATAGGTGGGATACCAAAAACACCTCCCTACATGTGGCTAGCATGTTTCACATCATCAACAAGGTGGATGTCCTCACATTCTTATTCTAGGTGGCTTTGCTTTGGGGGTGATTTTTGGATTGAATTCCATTTTGTGGAGATTGATGTGGCTTGAGTTTTACATACTTGGTTAGTGATAATATGAACTAGCTTGTTCATTATCTATCATATATGAAGGGGGATAATAACCATAGTGAGAGAGAGGAGATCTATCAACGTTTTCGAAGTGTTGGCTACATGTCTGTTTTGTGAGACTTTATTTGGATGGCTACCACTCAAAATTGTAGAGATCACGTTCATGATCAATTGGGAGTCCCCTTCTATGATAATCCTAGAAAAGCCCAAATAATTGTTGATGTGAAGGCCTTCTGCTAAGGCTTGAGACTTGTAGCATTGTTTATAGTGAGCCCCAAAGGACTAGATAATAAGTAAATAATAAAGCTACGATGGTATATAAAAAAATTCCTAAATCCACCAAGGCCTATATTTTCTTTCAAAGCTCCATCGAAGTTAATTTTTATGAAGGTAGGGAGTGATGGGTGCTAATAGGAGGGATACATAATAGGCATGATAAGGGGATAGAAGTGGGGAGAGGACTCTAGTGGAGTTTCCTGAATTCCATGCTTGACATATAAAGGATCCTTGGAAATTTGATCTAATGAGGGTCGAAAGAGGTTGGAGAGTCATGGAAATATTATGAAAGATATGCCTATTACATAATTTCATATATCCCAAGTGATAAAACCCGTATGTGATTATGGATATGTTCTGATATAAATGGTATTGCCAATGTTCATCAAGGTTATAAAAAATAATAGCACGAAATTTTCTATGGTTGTCTGAATATGTTTAGAGTAAGCGTAGTGAAGGAATAGATGTTCAAATTTTTCATCATCATGTCTACAAAAATAGAAAATGAAAGGGTACTCTTAGTTTCATTTATAAAGGTTGTGACATTCGAGTACTTTTATTTCAGCTAAAGCTAAAAGAAGAAAGGAACTTTTAGCCACAAGTTCTTCTTCCAGATTCATTTCCATTTTGGTTCTTTTTTGATATCATGGAAATTTACTTCCATTTTCTAGGTTTATTTGAGTGTGAAATAGCCTAAGAGGTTTTAGTACCATCAGAGCTTGTTGGCTTAGATAGATATCTAAATATAGTCATTTTTTCTTTCATTCTAGAAGGTTGTCTAAGTTTCATCATTTGGCTTTCATGTGCATGATTTTGAGGAAACCCATTTTTTCTAGTCATGGAATTTTCCCACTACTTCCCAAAAATCAAACACTTTAGCATGTCTTTAATTTATCATAAATTGATGTGTTTCAATTATCTATGGATGGTGTTGTAGATTGGGTCCCTTGCCACCATGAGTCTTGGCAAAAAACTATTCCTCTTCCATCATGAATTTCCTAGAAGTAGTGATGTTGGATGATGTGCACTAATTTCCTAGCTAGCTTCTATATAGAATATCTAACCTAATGGGAGGTTGTTTGAATGAGCTGAGTGAAATAGATTGCATATCATATTTTCTTATTCATATGTGTTTCTAGGTATCATTTCTTCCTTTGATCAAAAACCACTATAGCTTTTCTCCTATAATTATGGTTAGGGTGATTGGGTATTTCAGCCCCAAACCTACCCTAAAAATGGGTTATAGATCTTATCCCAAGAAACCAAATCATATTTCCTCTCCTATCTATCTTGTTACCAAAAGAAGAATCATCAAATATATTTGATGGAATTTAAGACTATATCATCGAGGTCGATATTGGTGGCCACCCTCTTATTTCACCTCGACCCCCAACACTATGTCTTTTACTTTTTCAGTTTCCTTAATTGTCACACAATTTACTGTTTTTGGTAGTTTTTCAGGTCCTGATCTTCCAGAGTTGTTTTGAGGTCCAAAATGATGTTTTTTTTGGAAAACAGAAAAATCATGAGGATTTGATTGATGTTTCATTTGAAATTTTTATTTTTATTCTTTGTGCATGTCAAACAAAGACTGTATTCCCAAGTTACAACCTCAGGAAGTTGATGTACCAATTTACCCAAACGGGGCCCATAGTTTTGGTGCTTCATCTCCTAGGGTTAGGATTTTTGGATGTTTATTGTTTTCCATTGTATCTCAATAATAAATATTCCATCAAGCCTCATTATAACACAATTTAGAGGCATGTAGCTGCCACATCTCTTCTCATAGATAACCTACCATCACCAAAGCTAGTTTATTTCCATTCTGTATGTAAGCATATTCCAGTTGTTTAATATTAATAAAATGAAGTTTTATTTCTATTGCATCCTTTTTTTTATGCTTATATCTATATTTTGTTGCATTCCTACATAATTCAATATCAATGGTATCATAGTGTTCATCTTTCTCTATTTTCCTTGCATGTCCCCAATAAGGTCGGGGTATAAGGATTCAGGACTTGAATTTGTTGAACCTTTGTAGCACTAGCTTTGCAAACCTCGACGACATCCCATGGTGGAAGAAAATAAAGACGACGGAGCAACAGATCGATTCCAAGTATTGCTCGAAAAGCCATCGAGTGACAGAGTAATTTGATGATGGAAAACTAACACATGAACCATACCGCCTCCTCCACATACCATCCATTGTGATTTTGTCTCCTTATAGTTGCAGGCCTGCATCACTAACTACCCTATGTCACACTTGCAGTCCCAACATGAGCCATTGTGTCTGCACCAACATCAATACCATGGATAACTCCATTTATCATACTATGTTGAGAACTATAGCTAGCACAAGTACCACCATTAGTGTTACGTTGAAGGTCTCATAATATCCTACACTACCAATAGTTAATAACTTTTCCACGTATTGATCTGATTATGCTACATTTATAACTCTTCCACAGTTAACTATGTCACTCCATACCATCGATCCTACCACCAAATTGTTGGTCCTCCATATTGGCATACGACCCATACAAAACTACCATACAACCCATACAACATACTCCTCCACCTCCCCATATAACACCTCTAGATATAACAACTCCGCATATACGCCCTCCCTCACATACCAACTCCCCCATACAACACCTCCCCCACATAACCCTTCCCCAAATAATACCTCTGTTGTGGTGTGTGTGTGTATATATATATATATATCAAAATTGTATTTTTTTACAAAATTACCACCATAAGCGCATTGTTTTGCTAGAAAAATTAGTTTTTTTATGAAGTACAAATATTTTAAAATGCATTCCTTGATATCTATTGTTGGAGTAGTTCTATCTGGAAATTAGAACTATCATGAATGGTCAAGGAAGATAAAACACACTCTCATTTTCAATGAGTTGTGTAAAGGAGTTTATGTAGGAGGAGAGAACAAACCTACAAAGGCCACCTCAAATAAGCAGAATTCCAAATGGGAGAATAAGAAGAAAAAGTCCTATGCCTTGAGTTCAATTGAAGATTAAATTTTTGAGTCTTGAATTGAAAAACGATAACCCTCTTGCTTTAACATTAGAAGTAATATCCATTATGCATGACCACTGGGGTCAAAATAAACATTTCTCTCATATCATATGTCAAGGAACTATATCCCACTTATTCAAATTATCTTGAGTCATTGTAATAATGTGAAAACCTTAAGTAGAATACCTTTGACTCTGTGAAGAAGAAGTATGCTGAGAGAGAAGAATTTTTGGAAGAATAAAACTCCTCATCCTTATAAAGAAGCTGTGTGTCTTGCACATAGAGAGAGTAATCATGCACAAAATTCTTCTAGAGAAAGAGGTGGCTGAAGAGGAAGAGGAAGAGGAAGAAGAAATTTTAGGGGCCAAGGTATAGACAGTTCCAAGTAGCCTTATCCTCATTGGATATGTTGCAATAGAGATGGTCATGATGCACCCACATGCAATTTTCCTTGGGACAGAATTGAGTAGGAAAGAAATGAAAGAAAAGGGAAAACCAATGACAAAGGGAAACGTAAAGCATCCAAATTCGCTTACTATGTTGTGGCACATTCCAACATTAGAGTAAATTAATACTTGTTTAATGCTTCACTTGCTTATTGATCAAATTATTGGTTGTTTGATTGAGGAGAAACTTTCCATAAGACTTTTGGGACCATCCATTAGGGGTTCGCACCTTCAGGCTCAAATTGCTTAGTCTTCAAAAGTTTCTTCTCAATTGTATATCTCTGAGAGTTAAGGATAAACTTGATATCTATGGACCACATCCACTATTAAGGAAACTCCACTCATATGTTTAATGGAAAGGTTGAGGTTAAAAAAGCATCAGATTTCTCAGTTGTCATGACAAGGATAGAATAGGAAAAACTTTTGAACCTCCAAGGAACCTTTAGTCATGTATAAAAATTCTCATACCATTGCCATTATGATGAAGGTACATTTCAATATAGTATTTTATGGAATGATAGATTTAGACACTTGAATTATGAAAACCTTCGTATGTTAAAGAAAATTGGTGTTACTACTTTACCTACAATTCCTAGGAAACTTAGGCAATGTGATGCTTGTATCTTAGGAAAGCACAACAAAAATCCTTTTCATGATTCACATTCCAGAGCACATACAAAACTTGAACTTATTCATTCAGACTTATATGACAACTGCATGTTCCTTTTCAAATGGAAATAAATATATGATGACGTTTATTGATGACTACAACAGAATGTGTTGGTTTTATTTATTGAAGAACAAATATGATGCTTTTCAAACACTCAATAACTTTCATGCATGGATTGAAAATGATACGCAATCTCATATTGGATCTACTCGCTGTGATAATTGAAACGAATACACTTTAAATGAATTTGAAATTTCATCTTATCCAACATGGGAGAAAGAATCAAACAATTGTGCCTTATAATCCCCAACATAATAAAGTAGTTGAAAGAATGAACAGGACAATCTTATATATGGTACATTCCCTGATGTTTTTCAAGAATGTAAAATTGATGTTTTGGGCTAATGTAGTTCTGTGTGTTGTGGATATAAAGAATAGGCATCCATCTAATGTTATTAGAAACAAGACTCCTTATGAAATGTAGTATGGCCACATTCCTTTGGTAAAGCATCTTATGGTCTTTGGTTCCACTTGTTATGCCTTGATACCTAAGGAACAAAGAAACAAACTTTGTGAAAGGAGTTATAAGTGTATCTCCTTCGGGTATTTTAATACCTACAAAGAATACAATCTCTACAATGAAGTTAATAAGAAGTTCGTAGTATCTAGAGATGCAATATTTCTAGAACCTTTGAAGGTTGATAATGTCGTTGAGCAGAAACTTGATTGCTTGGATAGATTCAAACATGTAAAGTCTTTTAAGGAATTTGATAACAACATTCCACATCTTGAAGGAGGGATTCCTATATTGGATCAATCTATGGAATCATCTTCTAAAGCAGTGCCTCCCCCGCATTAAGCTCCAAAAACTCATCTAGATGACACTTATGAGTGATGGGATTACACAATTGGGAGACTAAATGTCAACTTAGCCCCAACTCAATCAATTGAGTAGCCTGGGCCATCTAGAAAGCTCCTCCAAAATAGCTGACAAAGACACTTGAAAGTGTTCATCTTGACGAGGTTGGAAAGATATCAACAAGAAGTTCAACCAGACATAACGGAGGTAGTTAGATGATTGTGATTCACATTTTGATATGGATGTTTCTTATGATCACGAACTGTATTTTTCTATAGATTTTGAACCAACTTCCTTCAAAGAAGTCTCTTCTCATGATGAATGGAAAGAAATGATGAAAAAATAATATCATGCCTTGGTAAATAATGAGACTTAGAAGTTGGTTGTTCCTCCATTAGGAACCAAAACATTGGACTGCAAGTGGGTCTACAAGAACAAGTATAAAGTTAATGACTCACTTGACAAGCACAAAGCTAGGAATCTGGCCAAAGGTTTTGCACACAAAGAAGGGGTCAACTATGAGGATAATTTTCTCCTGTAGGAAAATGGGCTAACATACAAACACTCTTTGCCTTGGTAGCTCATAAGGGTTGAAAATTCCATGGAGGACGTAAAAACTTCTTTCCTAATTGGAGATCTGAAAGAGAATGTTTTCATGTCCGTGCTAGAAAGATTTTTTATGAAGGTTCAAGAACATAGCATATGAAATCTTGTAAAATCCTTGTATGGCATCAAACAAGCAGTGCGAGCCTAGTATGAGAAGTTAACTACACATCTTCTGGAACTCAACTTCAAACATTATGATCTCGATATTGCAACTTTTTTTGTCAAGAAAATTGACAAAACAGTTGTATACCTTGTGGTGTATGTAGATGATATTTTGATGACACATAACAATCAGAGCTATGTTGCATCCCTAAAGAAGGAATTGAGGAAAAGATTTGAAATGACAGAATTGGGTTATGTTCACTACTATATTTTTCTTGAAGTAACTCAACGTCTGAAGTTTATATTCCTCTCATAGAAGAAGTACATTGGAGATCTCTTGAAAATGTTTGATATGGATGAGTGAAATCCTTTAACTTCTCCAATGGAACAAATCTTAAAGCTCATATCCACTTAAGGAAAAGTATTGTAGAATGCAACAATGTATAGACTGCTTGTAGGAAGTCTCAACTACCTAACTACTACTAGACCACATATTTCATTTGATTTTGGAAACTTCTCGAGGTTTATGAAAACCATTGTGAGGGACATTGGTCAAAAGAGTTCTAAAGTGCTTGAAGGGATCTCAAGGCTTTGGACTTAAGTAAACACAAGTGGGAAACTTTAGCTTGATTGGATACTCCGATTCAAACTTCAATGGAGATAAATAAACTGGGGTAGTTGCTTGACATTATGCAATGAGTCTTGTATCATGAGCTATCTCCTCGTGGTCACTCAAAGAGTTAGTTCTAGCAGATTCCACATCTGAAGCAAAACATGTGGTAGTAGCTGAACCAACACAGGAAATTGTGTGGCTTAGTAAAATTCTAGAAGATTTGCAGGAGAAACAAGTGCATTGAAATCCTCTGACGATTGACAACACTTTTGCAATAAATTTGGCAAATAACTCAAAGCTTCATGATCGAGTGAAGCACATCAATACAAAATAACATCTAATTCAACATCATGTTGAGGCCAAGACAATCCATCTACACCATTGTTGCACAAATGAGAAGATCGCAAAGATCCTCACCAAAACATTGGGAAGAGAAAAGTCTGAACGATTCAGAACGATGCTTGGACTCATCAATATCGCTTCAGATTAAAGGAAGAATGTTGACACCTAATCATGGTGATTTGGAATCCATGTAAAATAGTGTAAATAGAAAATAAGGGGAATTGGAATATGAAGAGACACTAAGAAATGTAGCCCAAGAATCTCTCCTTCCATGTATATATCTATGATCATCCTTAACAAAAAAACACAATTCATTTGAGGAGTTACCTCCTTGCCTCACAACAATCAAATGAAAGTTAATAAAAAAAGATCACAATCACATTTATGGTGATAAATTGAAATTCAATCTATTTACGAATACTTTCACTAGGAATTTGATTGCATTTATAACTAAAAGTATTGGAAAAGTATCTCATTCCAAAATATTCTAATATTGAATTTGACTATATCGATAACCTATAATATTGTATTTGATTATATTGATAACATGTACTATTGTAGGGGGAATATATAGTAAAAGGTTTGAAAATCATCTCTTCTACATAATTAAACATTGAAAAAATTATAAATAAATTACTTTAGAAGAAATAATTTATTATTTTTAATTTATTAAAAAAAATTTTTTTTAAAACGAGATACTAGAAATAGAAATGTCATTAATAATTGAGAAGTCTTAATCCAAATTACTTTAATATAACTACGAGCTATATCAGTATAAGATAGTATAAGATAATATACGAAGTGTTAAAATAAAATAAAAATTAATAATTTTAATTAAATAGGTAAATAATATTTAATTAATTTCAATATCAGAAAGTATTGAAATGACACCAAATCATTATATTTTTATTTTCCGGTCTTAGGATTTGTTTTTCCGGTAACCTATTAACTAGTTAATAAAAAGGTTTAATAAAAGAAATGTAAATGTCTTTTTTTCCTTCTATTGATGTCATTCCAAAACTTTAATAAAAGGAATGTAAATGTCTTGTTTCCCTTCTCTGCATTGATGTCAGGCCAAAACCCTAAACATCAATCGACGTTCACAGGAAGAAATAAATCCTATGTTAAAGCTCCAATATTAAAAGATTGGATTTAAATGTTTTTGTTTCCTTCTTTGTATTTATGTCATACCAAAACCCTAATATTAAACGATGTTTTACAGGGTAGAAACAAAACGTTTTGAGATAATATAAAAACATCGCGGAAAGCTGAGAAGTTGCTCTTACCACCGTTCTAAGATCGTGTATTATGTTGACTGCCATGAATAAATTTCCCCTTGATGACCTATCCATGTCTTTGGAGAAGAAACCAGTTTGCGCTTAATGCTCCTCTATTTCTGCACTTGATCATCTCCATGGCTGTGACGGGATTTGAAGATTCTTCGAGATACAGGCCTGATCATCCACATGTCAATCACCCCAGAGCTCTTACTGGATGAGGAGAGCCGTTGTTCGGTTACCAAGGAATGTACCGTAGGACTGGGTTCGGACGGTGTTACTTCGCTATTCGCCGTTAAATAAAAATTACCCTGGACTTTGCCGGCCAAATCCGCAGGTGACTGGGGCGTCTTGTTCTTTTGAAAACCTGGTCTAGGGCAGAACGATAGAATGTTCTCATTGGTGGCCCTCTTTACGGAGTAGGGCATCGAGAAGGACATTGCGAATGGGATCAATGTCCGGTGGATTGTCGAGGGCTATAAACAGGTTATTCTTCAGCCCTGCAATGAGCAGAAGGAGATGATAATCAGGATAGCCATTGTAGGACTCCTCGTCATAAAGCTCAGAGTTACTAGACAAACGATATGGTATCTGATCGAAGTTTTGTTAACACAAAGGATAGATATCTAATGGATTGGCAAGAAAAGAGAATAGCATTCAGTATGGGAAAGCGAAAACTCTGATGGGTGCAAAACTTCCACGCGGAAATCTGAAAGATGCGAAGCGATGCGAATACTTATAAAGAGGAACAGGAAGAATGAACTGTTCATCGCCGCGTTCTCCGTTCCCTGTGTTGTTAATACTTATAAATAGGACCAAAATCTTAATACAGCGACTTCAACAAATGAGCTACCTATCAAAGCTAGCTAGCTTTAATGTATTCTCTTAATGATAATAGACTTAATTAGTTCCTAGTTGATATTGGAACGCTGCCAAACCTATTTGACATGTGAAACATTTATCCGAAATTGTTTATAATATAATTATAATATAATTGTAGTATCATTGTATTTAGAAAGTTAAGTTAGAAAAATATATATAACTAACAAAATTAACGTTAATCTCACCAATTTATCAATCCATTATCAACATAAAAATTAATTTATAAAAATAAAAAATAATGTAATGAATGTTATCCATTTAAAAAAGTTAAGACATGCGTATAACTGAATAGACATAGAATTTGGTAATATATCTTATAAGTTAGGGTAAATGTACATTTGCAGTGTCTTTTTAATTATAAGACTAATTAGATTTATTTTATGTTAAAAATTTATTAATTCATTTAACTTATTCCTATATAATACATTTTATCTTAATAGTCTATAATGTAATTTATATAAATAAATATAAATTGGAAATTATTTTTTTTATAAATTTATTGTGTATAATTAATCATATTAATAAAATAAATAATGCTAAGAAAAGAAAAGGGAAATAACTCACATTAGTAATTATAAAAATATTATAATTATTAGAAGTAAATATAAGGGATTGGTTTAATGAAATTTGCTTTATACAATAAATTACTCTTGATATATTTAATTTAGTGTTTCATATAGCAAGATAAAGTTTGGATTGATAAAATATATAGTGCTGTGAAATAAATGGAAAGGTTGAAATATTATACGGCTTGGGATTTTCCCTAACCATCATTGAAATCTTGTAAATTTTGACCAAACATTTAATAAATCATTGTTAAATTTTCATTGAAATAGATATAGATTAATCTAGGTGTTTGTGTCTTTTTTATGTGAATAATACTTTTTACAAGCTAAAACAAGAAAAATATTAGAATGAGAGATAAGTGCACCAAATTAAAATAAATAAACCTAAAATCAACATAGACTATATAAAAAATGTTGAGATAAAATACATATTTTATTCAAACTCTATATATAAAATCATGCATAAGAACAGTGACACACAAAATATATATCAATATATCTTGAGATAGAAAGAACATATTTTATTCCAACTCTATATAAAACCACTCATAAGAATAATGACACACAAAATATATATAAGTACGCAACATTTACATGGTAAATTCTTGACGATTTGTGAAAGAAAAACCACAACAACATTTACATTAATAAATTGCTTTGCATTTTCTTTTAAGTATTGTTGTCATATTCTAAAAATAGTGGCCTTGACATCAATTTTTCAAAGTCTTATAAATTTTTTTACAAGCCAAGGGAAGCTAAAACCCTAGGTTTAGAATATATTCCACTCCTAGCTCTGGGGTTGAGGATATATAGGTAAAAGAGGCATTCCCCCTCCTATAGATTTTCAAGTTTATTCTTATGGCACTCACACCATTTTCTATGTCCTTCTTTATCTTCACGGTATTGTTCTTTTCTTGCAGCTTTAGCAAGTTTTCTAGGGTTTCACTCCCTTGGATTTGTCCTTTTCTCTGTAGTTTGGGGGCGCATTTTCCTTGCTTCGGATTCATAGGTCCAAATTCATGCATTTTATGTTTAAAATTCTACTCAATCTTCACAACATATCAATACGATGTGTCGAGTGAGGAGATGTCTAGGAAATCCATCTCCTCCTCGATGTACTTATGCCCGCAGCTAGAATGCCACTCAAAATCTTTGATACCCAAATTTGTGTGCAAGGTATGGAAAAAATTTATGAAATCTGGCACATCTTAGTGCCTTCCCCGCCATAGCGTGGTCCACTTTATGTATTTATCTTCATAGCTCCCGACAGGGTAATAATTTTCTTTGATGGTGTATCAGAGAGAATCCCATGTCGGTGCAGCAGAAAAAAATGAGGATTCTATCTTGTCCTTTTGTTCGCAGTAGGTTTCCCACCAGTCCTTGACATGTGGGGTGGCTTTAAAAAGTGTAAAATTAATCTTCTCCTGATGGGAAAAATTATGAACTGAAAAATATCCTTTTGATAGATTCAACCATTTATCCACGACATTTACATCTATATGGCCCTCAAATATGGGAATTTCAAAGCTAACTTATACCTTAAAATGAGTGGCACCTCCAGAGTTTTCGTTGGATGGATTTGTGTCACATGTGGGTAGCTGAAAAATGATATGGGAAAATTTGTCAATCATCGAGTTCCTCTATCACTCGAGGTCTTCCTTAATAAATATTTTGATAAGATCTCATGCCCCCTCATCTTTCTTTTCTTCTGCCATAGGAGGTCATTAGGGTTTGCGAGGCTGGACTTGCAAAGGTTACACCAAATTGATCCCTAACTGCTTATACCCTAACCTCATTGGGGACATGAAAAGAAAAATAGAAAAATCACTGATTGCTATGATACCACCGATCAAAACTTAAACAGGAACACAACAAATTACATATATAAGCATAAATACAAAGATGTAGGAGAAATATCACTTCATTTCACTAATATTAGAATACTGAAATATGCTTACAAACATAATGGAAATAAACTAGCTTGGGTGATGGTACCTTATCTATGAGAAGAGATGTGGCGACTACATGCCTCTGAACTATGTTACAATGAAGCTCAAGTGACTATTGATTATTGAACAATAAAGGAAAACCCTAAACAACCAAAATGCTAACCCGAGGAGATGGAATGCCAAGAGTTTGTGGGCTCCATTAGGGTTAGTGGGGTAGGCAATTTCTCGGGGTCGTAACTTGGTCATATTATTTCCATATGGTGTGTATGATACCATGGTCATATTATCTCCATATTATCTCCATATCTAAGTACTAAACCTTAAACAATGTCATTAAGAGGGTCTGAACTACTAAAAATAGTAAATGTTGAAATAAACAAGGAAACAAATGAAACTCACTAGAGGTCTAGGTGGAATAGGTGGGTGGCCACTAATATCCACCAGTATGAATAGAGAATTTTGGTATAGAAGAAGAACAACCCAATTCAATGGCAGTAAATGTTGGTCAAGGTAGATTCAAAAAGGAAATTTTCAGCATAGGTTCAAACTCTCTTTCTCCTCTTTCTCATGTTTGGAATGTTGTTGCAATTTTCATATTGAGCTCATGTGTGATGTGTCGTCCAAATGAGTTCAATGAATCCATATTTATATGAGGTTAAGAGGACCTTTTATCACACGTGGGTCCACAGTGAAGGGTAATGAGGCCAACCTATCAAGCATGCAAATGTGACTTTTGTCTAAAATTTTTCCAATTAATTTCAACCATACTTGCTCATTTGTCAACACTCCCTCTCAGCTAAGGATGAACTTCTAGTTGCACCGTAAGTTATCTCGAATTTACATTTATCAAAATAATAGAAGCTTATTTCATCTCATCTCAGTTGAAAAATCATTACACAATCCATAGAAGAATAAGAATGACCTAAACAATAATAGAGGAGATGAATTTACCATAACCAAGTCCATGGCAACCATAAAATGATATGGGTAAATATCATCTAAACCATTTGAATGGGTGCTTACCTCGAGTGGTTGGTATGGTGTTTTTCCAACCCATACACATGGGTTCAAGGCCCTAGACACGTGACCTGTGATAGTAAATTTGGAGGGATAAGTGTCTTGTTGGAGTTTGGGATCCTATCTCCAGTACCAGTGGTCTATAGATGTCTTGGTTCTAGGATGAAATATTTGTTCCTAATATATGTGGCTTTCAGGTTGTTGCATATATCTCAGGAGGTTGGTATTTCTCTATCAAAATTTTACTTTAAAAAAATATTATCCAACTCCTACGACCACTAGATGACCCTCACGTGACTTGATCCTCAGTAATCAAGCGGTAACGTACTTGCATCAAACACATAGGGAGATTTATTTACCTTAACAAAGTCCATCCAAATCACATCCAACTTTGTTAAATATTACATGCACCTAAGTCTCCCCATGCACGAGTGAGATCGGTGGCAATCTTCACAATATTAACCATATAAATATGGATCTTGGTCAATAAGGACATGAAGCTAACTCGCGGGTAGTACCCTCATTGAGGAGTTTCACTACTCATCCCCCCTCACCAAGTCCATGGCTAGTCATAATGATGACAGAAGGAATATGCTTAGGTTTCTTGATCAGAAATGTCCACCCTTAGGTAGGGACATATTCTCCTGCACTTCATGGTATTCTTTGAAGAATATGAACTTTTCTTTCGATAACAACTTGGCGAGATTATCTACAACTTGTTCATTAGTCGAGATGTGTTGGAGCGCCACTACTCCTCATAGTGATATATAGGTAATAACGTTATGGTTGATCTCGATGTACTTCAACCTGATATCAAATATATGGTATGTCATGGTAATATCAAGCACCTGCGAAAAAGAGTCTTCAAAGAGCTTTTGTAACCACACCTCTTCATAGCTAGGAATATTAGCCATAATGTACTATACCTTGATTTTACTTGAGGTGAAAACTTACTGCTTCCTGCACATCCAAAAAATCATGGCAAGCGCTAGATGTGCTCTTGAAGTGTTGTTTGAGGTTTGAGACAAAAATAGAAGTCCAAAAGAATTGGAAAAATCATCTAAAGCAATAAGGAGCTTCGTAATTTGACTGATTGAATGTCTTTTTGTCCATAGGTATAATTATCCACCACTACAAAGGACCAATATTCTTCAGGAGCTTCTCGTATCATATCATAGGTGACTGTTGAGGACGCAAGGTGTAAAAATTGTTTGGGCATTGAGTGCACTGAGAGGAATGGAACATTGGATGACTTTTCTTGTCTATACTCTATAGGGGATGATGTAGTAGTGGAGCAGCCACCTGAAAGTTGAAGTTATGTGCTTAGGGTTAACAAATGGGGGAGGTATTTTCGTGTCCAACCACTATATATATAGGCGGGATACCGAAAACACCTCCCTACATGTGGCTAGCATGTTTCACATCATCAACAATGTGGATGTCCTCTCATTCTTATTCTAGGTGGCTTTGCTTTGGGGATAATTTTTGGATTGAATTCCATTTTGTGGAGATTGATGTGGCTTGAGTTTTACATACTTGGTCAATCATAATATGAACTAGCTTGTTCACTATCTATCATACATGAAGGGGGATAATAACTGTAGTGAGAGAGAGGAGATAGGCTAGATGTCTATTTTGGGAGACTTTATTTGGATGGTTACCACTCAAAATTGTAGAGATCATGTTCATGGTCAATTGGGAGTCCCCTTCTATGATAATCCTAGAAAAGCCCAAATAATCGTTGACGTGAAGGCCTTATGCTAAGGCTTTATACTTGTAGAATTGTTTATAGTGAGCCCCAAAGTACTAGATAATAAGTAAATAATGGAGCTACGATGGTCTATAAAAAAATTCCTAAATCCACCAAGGCCTATATTTCCTTTCAAAGCTCAATCGAAGTTAATTTTTATGAAGGCAGGGAGTGATGGGTGCTAATAGGAGGAATACATAATAGGCATGATAAGGGGATAGAAGGGGGGAGAGGACTCTATTGGAGATTCTTGAATTCCATGCTTGACATATAAAGGATCCTTGGTAATTTGATCTAATGAGGGTTGAAAGAGGTTGGAGAGTCATGGAAATATTATCCCAAGTGATAAAACCCATATGTGATTATGGATATGTTCTGATATAAATGGTATTACCAATGTTCGTCAAGGTTCTAAAAAATTATAGCATGAAATGTTCTATGGTTGTCAGAATATGTTTAGAGTAAGGGTAGTGAAGGAATAGATGTTCAAATTTTTCATCATCATGTCTAAAAAAATAGAAAATGGAAGGGTCCTCTTAGTTCCATTTATAAAGGTTGTGACATTTGAGTACTTTTATTTCAGCTAAAGCTAAAAGAAGAAAGGAACTTTTAGCCACAAGTTCTTCTTACAGATTCGTTTCCATTTTGGTTCTTTGTTGATATCATGGAAATTTACTTCCATTTTCTAGGTTTATTTTAGTGTGAAATAGCCTAAGAGGTTTTAGCACCATCGGAGTTTGTTGGCTTAGATAGATATAAAAATATAGTGGTTTTTTATTTCATTCTAGAAGGTTGTCTAAGTTTCATCATTTGGCTTTGCTGTGCATGATTTTGAAGAAATCCATTAATTCTAGTCATGGAATTTTCCCACTACTTCCCAAAAATCAAACACTTTAGAATGTCTTTAATTTATCATAAATTGATGTGTGTCAACTATCTATGGATGGTGTTGTAGATTGGGGCCCTTGCTACCATGAGTCTTGGTAAAAAACTATTCCTCTTCCATCATGAATTTCCTAGAAGTAGTGATGTTGGATGATGTGCACCCATTTCATAGCTAGCTTCCATATAAAATATCTCACCGAAGGGGAGGTTGTTTGAATGAGCTGAGTGAAATAAATTGCATATCATATTTTCTTATTCATGTGTTTCTAGGTATCACTTCTTCCTTTGATCCAACAGCACTATAACTTTGCTCCTATAATTATGGTTATGGTGATTGGGTATTTCAGACCCAAACCTACACTAACGATGGGTTATAGATCTTATCCCAAGAAACTAAATCATATTTCTTTTGCTATCTGTCTCGTTAACAAAAGAAGAATCATCAAATATATTTAATGGAATTTAAGACTATATGCTCGAGGTGGATATTGGTGGCCACCCTCCTATTTCACCTCGACCCTTAACACTATGTCTTTTAGTTTTTCAGTTTCCTTAATTGTCACACAATTTAGTGTTTTTGGTAGTTTTTCAGGTCCCGATCTTCGAGAGTTGTTTTGAGGCCCCCACTGATGTTTTTTTGGAAAGCAGAAAAATCATGAGGATTTGGTTGATGTTTCATTTGAAATTTTTATTCCTTTAATAGATATTTCTAATGAGGTATTGTGCATGTCAAACAAAGATTGTATTTCCAAGTTACAACCTCGAGAAGTTGATGTACCAATTTACCCAAAAGCGGCCCATAGTTTTGGTGCTTCATCTCGTAGGGTTAGGATTTTTGGATGTTTATGGTTTTCCATTGTATCTCAATAATAAATATGCCATCAAGCCTCATTATAACACAATTTAGAGGCATGTAGCTGCCGCATTTCTTCTCATAGATAACCGACCATCACCCAAGCTAGTTTATTTCCATTATGTATGTAAGCATATTCCAGTTGTTTAATATTAATAAAATGAAGTTTTATTCCTATTGCATCTTTTTTTTTATGTTTATATCTATATTTTGTTGCATTCCTACATAATTCAATCTCAATGGTATCATACTGTTCTTCTTTCTCTATTTTTCTTTGCATGTCCCCAACAAGGTCGGGGTATAAGGATTCAGGACATGAATTTGTTGAACCTTTGGAATACTAGCTTTGCAAACCTCAACGACATCCCATGGTGGAAGAAAAGAAAGACGAGGGAGAAAAAGATCCATTCAAAGTATTGCTCGAAGAAGCCCTCGATTGATAGAGTAATTTGATGATGGAAAACTAACACATGACCCATACCGCCTTCTCCACATACCATCCATTGTGATTTTGTCTCCTTATTATTTGCGGGCCTGTGTCCCCAACTACCCTATGTCACACTCGCAGTCCCAACATGAGCCATTGTGTCTACACCAACATAAATACCATGGATAACTCCATTTACCATACTATCTTGAGAACTATAGCTAGCACAAGTACCACCATTGGTGTTACGTTGAAGGTCTCATAATATCCTACACTACCATCGATCCTACCACCAAATTTTTGGTCCTCCATATTGGCATACGACCCATAAAAAACTACCATACAACCCATACAACATACTCCTCCACCTCCCCATATAACACTTCCCCATATAACACCTCTCGATGTAACAACTCCCCATATACGCCCTCCCTCATATACCAACTCCCCCATACAACACCTTCCCCATATACCCTTCCCCAAATAATACCTTCGTTGTGGTGTATATATATATATATTATATATATATATATATATATATCAAAATTGTATTTTTTTACAAAATTACCACCATAAGCGCATTGTTCTGCTAGCAAAATTAGATTTTTTATGAATTACAAATATTTTAAAATTCATTCATTGATATCTATTGTTGGAGTAGTTCTATATGGAAAATAGAACTATCTTGAATGGTCAAGGAATATAAAGCACACTCTCATTTTCAATGAGTTGTGTAAAGGAGTTTATGTAGGAGGAGAGAACAAACCTACAAAGGCCACCTCAAATAAGCAGATTTCCAATTGGGAGAATAAGAAGAAAAAGTCATATGCCTTGAGTTCAATTGAATATTAAATTGTTGAGTCTTGATTTTAAAAATGATAACCCTGTCACTTTAACATTAGAATTAATATCCATTATGCATGACCACTGGGGTCGAAATAAACATTTCTCTCATATCATATGTCAAGGAACTATATCCCACTTATTCAAATTATCTTGAGTCATTGTAATAATGTCAAAACCTTAAGTAGAATACCTTTGACTCCATGAAGAAGAAGTATGCTGAGAGAGAATAATTTTTGGAAGAGTAAAACTCCTCATCCTTCTAAAGAAGCTTTGTGTCTTGCACAAAGAGAGAGTAATCATGCACACAATTCTTCTAGAGAAAGAGGTGGTTGAAGAGGAAGAGGAAGAATAAATTTTAGGGGCTAGGGTGTAGAGAGTTCCAAGTATCCTTATCCTCATTGGATATTCTGCAATAGAGATGGTCATGATGCATCCACATGCAATTTTCCTTGGGACAGAATTGAGCAGGAAAGAAATGAAAGAAAAGCGAAAACCAATGACAAAGGGAAACGTAAAGCATCCAAATTCACTTACTATGTTGTGGCACATTCCAACATTGGAGTACATTAAGACTTGTTTAATGCTTCACTTGCTTATTGATAAAATTGGTTGTTTGATTGAGGAGAAACTTCGCACAAGACTTTTGGGACCATCCATTAGGGGTTCGTACCTTCACGCTCAAACTACTTAGTCTTCTGGAGTTTCTTCTCAATTGTATATCTCTGAGAGTTGAGGATAAACTTGTTGTCTAAGGACGACATCCACTAGTAAGGACACTCCACTCATATGTTTAATGGAAAGGTTGAGGTTAAAAAAGGATCAGATTTCTCAGTTGTCATGACAAGGATAGAATAGGAAAGACTTTTGAACCTCCAAGGAACCTCTAGTTGTGGATAAAAAATCTCATACAATTGCCATTATGATGAAGGTACATTTCAATCTAGTATTTTATGGAATGATAGATTTAGACACTTGAATTATGAAAATCTTCGTATGTTAAAGAAAATTGGTGTTACTGCTTTACCTACAATTCCTAGGAAACTTAGGCAATGTGATGCTTGTATCTTAGGAAAGCAAAACCAAAAGCCTTTTCATGATTCACATTCCAAATCACATACAAAACTTGAACTTATTCATTCAAACTTATATGGACCAGTGCATGTTCCTTTCCGAATGGAAATAAATATTGATGACGTTTATTGATGACTACAGCAGAATGTGTTGGGTTTATTTGTTGACGAACAAATATGATGCTTTTCAAACACTCAAGAACTTTCATGCATGCATTGAAAATGATACGCAGTCTCATATTGGATCTACTCGCACTGATAATTGAAACGAATACACTTCAAATGAATTTGAAATTTCATCTTATCCAACATGGGAGAAAGAATCAAACAATTGTGCCTTATAATCCCCAACAGAATAGAGTGGTTGAAAGAATGAACAAGACAATATTAAATATGGTACATTCCCTGATGCTTTTCAAGAATGTAAAATTGATGTCTTGGGCTAATGTATTTCTGTGTGTTGTGGATATAAAGAATAGGCATCCATCTAATGTTATTAGAAACAAGACTCCTTATGAAATGTAGCATGGCCACATTCCTTTGGTAAAGCATCTTATGGTCTTTGGTTCCACTGGTTATGCCTTGATACCTTAGGAACAAAGAAACAAACTTTGTGAAAGGAGTTATAAGTGTATCTCCTTCGGGTATTTAAATACCTACAAAGAATACAGTCTCTAGAATGAACTTAATAAGAAGTTCGTAGTATCTGGAGATGCAATATTTCTAGAACCTTCGAAGGTTGATAATGTTGTTGAGCAGAAACTTGATTGCTTGGAAAGATTCAAACATGTAAAGTCTTTTCAGGAATTTGATAATGAGATTCCACATCTTGAAGGAGGGATTCCTATATTGGATCAATCTATGGAATCATCTTCTGAAGCAGTGTCTCCCCTGCATTAAGCTCCAAAAACTCACCTAGATGACACTTAGGAGTGATGGGATTAACACAATTGGCAGACTAAACGTCAGCTTAGCCCCAACTCAATCAATTGAGTAACCTCGGCCATCTAAAAAGGTCCTCCAAAAAAGCTGACAAAGACACTTGAAAGTATTCATCTTGATGAGGTTGGAAAGACATCAACAAGAGGTTAAACCACACATAACGGAGGTAGTTAGATGATTGTGATTCACATTTTGATATGGATGTTTGTTATGATCACAAAGTGCATTTTTCTATAGATTTTGAACCAACTTCCTTCAAGGAAGTCTCTTCTCATGATGAATGGAAAGAAATGATGAAAAAATAATATCATGCCTTGGTAAATAATTAGACTTAGAGGTTGGTTGTTCCTCCATTAGGAACCAAACCATTGGACTGCAAGTGGGTCTACACGAATAAGTATAAAGTTAATGACTCAGTTGACAAGCACAAAGCCAGGAATCTGGCCAAAGGTTTTGCACACAAGGAAGGGGTCAACTATGAGGATAATCTTCTCCTACAGGAAAATGGGCAAACATACAAACACTCTTTGCCTTGGTAGCTCATAACGGCTGAAAATTCCATGAAATGGACGTAAAAACTTCTTTCCTAAATGGACATCTGAAAGAGAATGTTTTCATGTCCCTGCTAGAAAGGTTTTTTATGAAGGGTCAAGAACATAGCATATGAAATCTTGTAAAATCCTTGTATGGCATCAAGCAAGCACCGCGAGCCTAGTATGAGAAGTTAACTATGCGTCTTCTGAAACTCAACTTCAAACATTATGATCTCAATATTGCGACTTTGTTTGTCAAGAAATTTGTCAAAACAACTGTATATCTTGTGGTGTATGTACATGATATTTTGATGACACATAACAATCAGAGCTATATTGCATCCCTAAAGAAGGAATTGAGGAAAATTTTTGAAATGACAGACTTGGGTTATGTTAACTACTATCTTGGTCTTGAAGTAACTCAATGTCTGAAGTTTATATTCCTCTCATAGAAGAAGTGAATTGGAGATCTCTTGAAAATGTTTGATATGGATGAGTGAAATCCTTTGACTTCTCCAATGGAACAAAACTTAAAGCTCACATCCACTTAAGGAAAAGAATTGTAGAATGCAACAAAGTATGGACTGCTTGTAGGAAGTCTCAACTACCTAAATACGACGAGACCACATATTTCATTTGATTTTGGAATCTTCTCGAGGTTTATGAAAACCATTGTGAGGGACATTGGTCAAAAGAGTTCTAAAGTGCTTGAAGGGAACTCAAGACTTTGGACTTAAGTAAACACAAGTGGGCAACTTTAGCTTGATTGGGTACTCCGATTCAAACTTCAATGGAGATAAATAAACTGGGTTAGCTGCTTCACATTATGCAATGAGTCTTGTATCATGAGCTATCTCCTTGTGGTAACTCAAACAATTAGTTCTAGTAGATTCCACAACTGAGGCGAAATATGTGGTAGTAGCTGAACCAACACAGGAAATTGTGTGGCTTAGGAAAATTCTAGAAGATTTGCATGAGAAACAAGTGCATTGAAATCCTCTGACGATTGACAACACTTTTGCAATAAATTTGGCAAATAACTCAAAGCTTCATGATCGAGTGAAGCACATCAATACAAAATACCATCTGATTCAACATCATGTTGAGGCCAAGACAATCCATCTACTCCATTGTTGCACAAATGAGAAGATTGCATAGATCCTCAGCAAAACATTGGGAACAGAAAAGTCTGAACGATTCAGAACGACGCTTGGACACATCAATATCCCTTCAGATTAAAGGAAGAATGTTGACACCTAATCATGGGGATTTGGAATCCATGTAAAATAGTGTAAATAGAAAATAAGGGGAATTGGAATATGAAGAGACACTAGGAAATGTAGCCCAAGAATCTCTCCCTCCATGTATATATCTATGATCATCTTTAATAAAAAAACACAATTCATTTGAGGAGTTACCTCCTTGCCTCACAACACTTAAATGAAAGTTAATAAGAAAAAATCGCAATCACATATATGGTGATAATTTGAAGTTCAATCTATTTACGAATACTTTCACTTGGAATTTGATTGCATTTATAACTAAAACTATTGGAAAAGTATCTCCTTCCAAAATATTCTAATATTGAATTTGACTATACCGATAACCTATAATATTGTATTTGATTATATTGATAACATGTACTATTGTAGGGGGAATATATAGTAAAAGGCTTGAAAAGCATCTATTCTAGATAATTAAACATTGAAAAAATTATAAATAAATTATGAATAAATACTTTTAAATGAAATAAAAATTATTATTTATAATTTTATTAAAAAAAATTATTTTTAAAAGGAGATACTAAAAATAGAAATGCCATAATAATTTTGAAGTCTTAAGCCAAATTACTTTAATTATAACTATCAGCTATATCAATGTAAGATAGTATAAGATAATATAGGAAGTGTTAAAAATAAATAAAAAATTAATAATGCTAATTAAATAAGTAAATAATATTTAATTAATTTCAATATTAGAAAGTATTGAAATGACAGCAAATCATTATATTTTTATTTTCCGGTCTTAGGATCTGTTTTTCCGGTAACCTATTAACTAGTTAATAAAAAGGTTTAATAAAAGAAATGTAAATGTCTTTTTTTCCTTCTCTGCATTGATGTCATTCCAAAACTTTAATAAAAGGAATGTAAATGTCTTGTTTCCCTTCTCTGCATTGATGTCAGGACAAAACCCTAAACATCAAACGACGTTCACAGGAAGAAATAAATCCTATGTTAAAGCTCCGATATTAAAATATTGGATTTAAATGTTTTCGTTTCCTTCTTTGTATTTATGTCATACCAAAACCCTAACATTAAACGATGTTTTACAGGGTAGAAATAAAACATTTTGAGATAATATAAAAACATCACGGAAAGCTCAGAAGTTGCTCTTACCACCGTTCTAAGATCGTCTATTATGTTGACTGCCATGAATAAATTTCCCCTTGATGACCTATCCATGTCTTTGGAGAAGAAACCAGTTTGCGCTTAATGCTCCTCTATTTCTGCACTTGATCATCTCCATGGCTGTGACGGGATTTGAAGATTGTTCGAGATACAGGCCTGATCATCCACGTGTCAATCACCCCAGAGCTCTTACTGGATGTGGAGAGCCGTTGTTCGGTTACCAAGGAATGTACCGTAGGACTGGATTCGGACGGTGTTACTTCGCTATTCGCCGTTAAATTAAAATTATCCTCGGCTTTGCCTGCAAAATCCGCAGGTGAGTGGGGCGTCTTGATCTTTTGAAAACCTGGGCTAGGACAGAACGATAGAATGTTCTCATTGGTGGTGGTCCTCTTTACGGAGTAGTGCATCGAGAAGGACATTGCGAATGGGATTGTCCGGTGGATTGCCGAGGGCTATAAACAGCTTATTCTTCAGCCCTGAAATGAGCAGAAGGAGATGATAATCAGGATAGCCATTGTAGGGCTCCTCATCATAAAGCTCAGAGTTAGCATACAAACGATATGGTATCTGATCGAAGTTCTATTAACACAAACGATAGATATCTAATGGATTGGCAAGAAAAGAGAATAGCATTCAGTATGGGAAAGTGACAACTCTGATGGCTGGAAAACTTCCACGCGGAAATACGAAAGATGCGAACGTTAGATTTAATTTATGGGTTTTCCTATGCTTCTTTAAACCCTAACCAAGATCTACTCCTTTGTAAGAAATTGAAAACAAAGCACAGCGGAACTAGAACTTACTTTCCATCTTCTAAAGCTCCCGGTCTTGACTTGAGTTGTTGGCTCTTGAATCCTTCCAAGAGCTTGCAATCCTTTTCTCTGGCTATCCTTGATAGAGTATCCAGTCTTCAATGGAGCAGACTATTTTCTGAGATGATTGCAAGCCTTGGAGACTCAGCCCTTTTATAGCAGTCCCAATCCTATGGCAGCCGAAATTTGGCTGTCAATTGACAGCTAAATTTCAGCCCCAATCTTAGGGCAGCCGAAATTTGGCTGTCAATTGATAGCTAAATTTCAGCCCCAATCCTAGGGCAGCCGATTTTGGCTGTCAAGAAATTTATTATTGCTATTATTTAAATCAATTATAATCGGTCCATTAACAATTATAATTGATTAACATTATTCTATATGTATTTGTATCCAAATCCTTATTTAAATACGTTTAATGTCATAACTTAATTAATCACATTATTTGGCATATTTAATCATTACATAAACTTAATCTTGCTGACAGTATTTGATATCATAATCATAATGCACGCATGTCCAACCTAATTATTGTAATTAGACGTCTCTAAATCCAACAATCTCCCACATGGACAAGTGCAACCTTTTGATTATATATCCTTAACTTTATTTCATGCAACTTTTCTGTCTTTACTTATCGTATTTCTTAAACAATTTCGTCCATCAATTATGCTAACAAAGGACTTAAGCGGCATTTGTCACATTTATTCGCAACTAAACTGACATAAATCACGCTGCCAACATAACTGAATGACATGAATCTGATTTGGACATATAGTTTAGAAATTACACACAAGTGTGATTAGACGTGCTTATTTCTAATTGAGTCACCTTTACTTTACTGTATGGGGCCAAAAACTTTAAACTTTAAAGAAAGAAATAATGAAACTGAAACTGAATGCAACTTGTATATATCATCAAAAAATTTTACAATTGCATTACATAGAACATCAAAAACAAAACTTAAAACATATTCAGACTCCCACATTTTCTAATCATCCTAAACAGATATTACACCCATACAAGCAACATGTTGGTGAAACTTCTTGGGTGGTAATCCTTTAGTAAGAGGATCCGCAATCATGGAGTCTGTACCTATGTGTTTTATACATAATTCATTATTCTGCACTCTCTCTTTTACAACCAAAAACTTAATGTCAATGTACTTCGACTTTGACGAACTTCGGTTGTTGGTTGCGTATAACACTGCTGAATTGTTGTCACATAATAATTTGAGTGGTTTCTGAATAGAATCCACAATTTTCAGACTTGTGACGAAGTTTTTCAGCCATACGCCATGATTAGATGCTTCAAAGCATGCAACAAATTCAGCTGCCATAGTGGAGGAGGCTACCAATGACTGTTTAGCGCTCTTCCATGACACAGCACCACCTGCCATCATAAAGATGTATCCTGATGTTGACTTCATGCTGTCGACACATCCTACAAAATTAGAATCGTTATATCCAATGACCTCGAGTTGTTCCGATCTCCGATACGTGAGCATATAGTCCCTTTTTCTCTTTAGGTATCTCAACACTCGCTTGGCTGCCTTCCAGTGTTCCATACCTGGGTTACTCAAATATCTCCCTAGCATTCCGGTAATGAACGCAATATCCGGACGCGTGCATACTTGTGCATACATGATGCTACCCA